>JAHIAM010003886.1:0-110393 GCA_021605205.1 Aegilops longissima
TCAATACTCGGAGAAACCTAGATCCATTTAGTAGAAACCGGATAAAGGAACTCGGAGAATGAATTCAAAAGGAAAAGAAATATAAAACAGACTACAAGGTGAGAACACCCCTTCCTACATCAAGTTAAAAAGCAAAGCATTAGGACAATTAAACTCTTCTTAACATCGAAGAACACCACGCAAGAAAACGAAACTAAATATACAATCGAAGAACCGAGGCTAAAGAAAGTAATTGAAAGGGTTTACTTACCAAAGCTCGTTTTACAGGTTGGTGCAACTCCTCTTTAACCCCACGCTCCTTGAAGATGTCCCGAATATCCGTGTTTGGTCTTCATTGCTCCTCTGCAAGTTCACACTCGTGGTTTAAAATCTCAACATGGCAAAAAATACTACTAGTAATACTCGGCATCTTGTGGGCAACATTAAAGCACTAATCGCCATGTTAGAGCATCTCCAACAGAATCCTAGCCGGTGGCTTTAAAAGCGTTTACATGCTGAGATCGAAAGTAGATACTAAGATTAGAGGATAGTTCTCAGCATAGATAGATAAAAAAGATAATTCAACTACTCCTCGTCGTCCGACTCCTCCTCGGTGATGTCCTCCTCCCGGCGGCATTTAGGCGTGAAGATACCGATGTCGTCCAGTTCCCAGGCGATCTGCTCCTAGCCTCATGTTGAATTGAGCTCCGCTTTTAGCCTCGCTTGTCCTCGCGATAGGGGCTCGCTCCGCCCTCCTCTTATCCTCTCCGCCCTCCTTTGCGTAGAACTCGCTCGTTGATGATGTCCTGCGGGAAGTGTTGGCGCCACAGCGCCATGGCCCTCGTCCATCTCGGCGATGCGAGGCAGTGCTCCCGCCGGTTGTCGCGGGATCCCGTCGGTGCTAAGCCGGCGAACGCGAGCTCTGCGCCTGCTCCGCGTCGGCACGTTGGGGAAGTTCAATGTTCTATGAGGCCCACGGGCGCCAGCCGCCCGCGTAATGCTGGGGCGGCCTCGTTAAGCGGTGTCGAAATTGCGAGGCGGCGCATCCGAGCCGGATCTCGGGGTTGGCCGGGGGTAAGCCGCCAGTATCCCAAGTTTCCAGCGACCGGCGGCATGGTGGTGCGGCGGAAGGCGGGGGAAGAAGGCGGTGGCAAGGCCGAGGCGGTGGGGCGTTGGATTTTATAAAGGCGCCGGGCGCCCTTGGCCAAACTAAACGCCCGGCCGGCCGCTTTTTCCCGGGATCCTTTCCAACGTCTCTGCTATCTCTCTCTTCTCTCCGGTTATATTTATTTATATTTAATATTTAATATTTATCTCTACTTCCTTCTTGTCTACTTTTTCTCTATACTTTTTTTCTTGCAAATATAGGCCGTCCGATTTATATCCGGCAGATAGGAAGGAAACAAATGGAATTTTGGAAAAGATACCCATACCCCTCTCCAGTTGCAAATAAGGCCTTCCCTCGTTCATCCTTTTCTCCCACAAGATAAACTACTCATACAAATGCATCTTGATGCGTGCAACGCATGGGCATCTTGCTATTCTAAAACCTTTCCATCATTTGCCACACTACAGGTTGCGGATGAAAAACCTACCAAACACGGTTAGCGATCGAAGGCGGCACAATTACGGCTGATATTCTGTTGGACAATGGGGCTATAACCAATTACTTTACGGGAACAATAGCACCGGGGAAAATTGAAGGGTAGGTATGAACAAAATTAATGCACATGTCTTTGCTAAGTGATTCAATACACAATTACCAATCGAGGAGGAGGCGATGGTTGGGCGGCCTCTATGAGTCATGGTAAACGCAAATCATTCATTGTCCTGACGGTGGTAACCTGCGCGGCGTCGGCTTCCGGGAAGAAGATCCGAGACCGTGGAAGGCGATGCGGGGAAGAGGCTCCGTCTCTGACGGCGGTGGACCGGCTCCAATGCGGGCGAGGTCGTCGATGGGCAATCGCTGCGGTGGGCGAGGCGCCGATGTAAAGGGAGGAACACGAAGGCTGCGGTGCGTGGAGAAGTCTATTTTGCGGTGGGGATAGAAAATGGGGGTATTCAGGTGTACTACTCGGTGCGGGGTGGGGTTGGCTGGGTAGGGTGAACGAAGTTCGAAAACAGCCCCTACCGGTCGTCCGTAGGCCTGGAAAGGCTATGATGGTAACTTCCTTTGCTCGAATCAGGGTCGGGAGATTTTCCGCCGACCTCAAAATTTTGTGACCTGGACTCCCCTGTGGCGTGTTGAGTGATTGGCTAAGCAACTAGCGAGTAGTAGTAAAACTCTGCATATTAGGTTTGACCGAAGTCAAACTTCCTAAAGTTGACCAAGTTTATATAAAAATATAAACATTTACCATAACAAATATGTATGATGTGGAATTACATTCAATAATGAATCTAATGGTATTTTTGTTATTTATATTTAATATTTTTGATAGGAAAACTTTGTTTTGAAGTTTTTTAACTTTGCTTATGACTCTAAATTTGACATCTCACTTTTGTTTTATTTTGGAAATAAATACAAATGCCATTGGGCAAAAGCGATAATTTTCATTTACTTTTTCTTAGCATTTGACATTATCACAATTGCCATTGGAAAATTTTGTTTTTGACGGAAGGGCAAAAGTGATATATTGTCAAAAGCTAAGAGTAACAAAAATTAAATTAATTCTAAAAAATCAAATAACAAAAACAAAAATTTCCCTGATATAAACTTTAAGAGTTTACAAAACTTGACTTTGACCAATGCTTCAGACTTAAATAAAAATGGAGGAGTACACATTTGTTTTCTTAGTTTGTAGTGAACTAATCATTTGTTGAAATTTGAAATAAATATATTAGGCTATTGACTTGAATGTAATGGTCTATACAATTCAATAGTTACAATCATTGTGAATCCCAAGATGTATACAAGGTCTATAGTACTTACAACATGCTCAAACTCACAAATCGATCAAATGAGAATTTAAATGCATTTCATGTTATTACTTTGTAGGATGCAACAAAAACAACCAAAACTCTACATCAACCATTATAGAAGCAACATTTTGACATATCCCATTGTGTGAATGAAGCGTCGAGAGAGAGCTTTTGAAGATGGAGCCATAGGGCGGGAAAGATTGTATGTATGTGGGAAGAGGGAGACAAACCTAAAAAGAGAAGAGAGAGAGAGAAAGAGATTGGAGTCGTGAGAAAGATGGAGACATGTAATATCGTGAGATCGTGTGCATCCGGATTAATTCCGTGGAAGGAGAAGAGACAACATGTTTGATGAGAAGCTGGAAAAACATGGGCCGAGAGGGAAGGATCTCATGGGTTGAGGATTAAAATTTTGGCGGGGAGAGAGGTTGGTAATTTTGTGCAAGAGAGAGAGGGTGGGGGGAGGTGATCGGCCTCGTCACATCACCACCTTCCAAATGACCCGCATTCTCTAGCGGTGTGGTCGCCGTCTTGATCTGCTCGATGCCCTCTTTGAAATTGAGGTGTTGTGCATGTTGGGGTGCAAAAAGCACAAAGTGGTCGCCGTATAACCTTGGATGGGGATGAATTGTGTGCTCGGGGGGTGTGCGTGTGTGTTGTGCTGCGTGTGTGTGTGTGGTCTTGTGGGTGTGTGTGTCGGAATTGAGTGAAAACAAACCTAAGGAGAAAATGGGTATTCCGAAGAGATTATGCGGGCCTTGAGGTGGGGCGGGGAGTGAGGTGTCAAAATGTGCGGTTGATGCATGTGTTGCATCGATCGTCGAGGCCGGACGAATCGAGAGAGATGGTTGTTGTGTTACGGATGCTCCCTCTCTCTCTCTCTCTCTCTCTCTCTCTCTCTCTCCACACACACACACACACACACAAGTAAACTAGAAACCCGTTCTCTCATGTATACACAATATCGGCATCTTCTATGTCTCACTCATGCATGATCATTTGCACATTCACACCTCTCTATGTCTATACCACACCTCTCCACATTGCCCTTCGCCAACAACACATATGGACACATAACACGTTCTCTCTCATCCACACACAAAATAAGTATTAAAAAACTAAGGCGCACCTAAGCGTCCAAATCCAAATAAACAAGGGAGCTAAATTCAAATATATGGAAATATTGCAGCGTCAAGAACTTTCCCGGGAAAAAAACTTGAGTAATATTGAGGATTGTTTTCACACACAAAAAGGTTCGGTGGATGTCCTTGGGCGACAGGTGGCCCCGTTCGATCGACCCTTGACCCGGCGGTTCCCAGGCTTACCGAGATTCGTTAAATGGTTTGGTACTAACTTATTTTTTTAATAAAAGTGCCGCCTAAGTCTAATGTTTACGTGTACTAATGCGGTTTTCTTTTAAGTTTGACCAACCTTATATAAAACTAAATAAGCTCCCATACGGCACTCATCAATATGCCGGCCCGTTCCATCCGCCGCGCTTTCCGGCCAACAATTTCTCGCCCATCACCGCCCGGTATCCCCATCCACATGCCATGAAGCGAAGGCCCCCTCCGTCGTCTGGGTCCCTCCCTCGCCATCCGCCCGGCTGCCAAGCAACCGAGCAGGCTGGTGGAAGGCGTCTATACCAAGCGTCGAAAGGAGGACAAGGCGTGCTCCAACCCGGGAGGAAGGAATAGCGTGTCATTATCGTCTCCGCCCGCGGAGGCGCGGTGGTGTTGGGGCGGAAGCGTGGCGCCGAGCCCAAAACCGGGGGGGCCGGAATCTACCGAGACCTTGAATGCCCGTGGATCCGCAATCTGAAGGAGCAATTTGGGTCGGTCGACTCATGTGAGCCGTTTGATGCAACATGGATGGCTAGAAGGGCTTCTTCCCCTCTTCGCCGTCTTCTTCCTTCCCCGTCGAACTTCTTTCCAAAATCGGTCCCAAATTATACTACTAAACGAGCGTATTAATAAGTAGGAAACGAAATCCTAGTACCAACTGCAAGAAGAAATAGTAAGACATAGTACTAGTACTCTCCGTACTAAAAGTTCAAATAACGAGAAGAACATAAACATAGTTCTGCTGGGGCCTCGCACAACACCCTTGAAAATAAACTAAGCAACTAGTCCGCTTGACCGGTAGAACCAGCATGGCGGCCCCCACCTACTGAGTCCGAGTCCGTCCTCGACCGTCCTCGTCCCTCTTCCTCTTCCTCTTGCGGCCTTCTTTGCTTGCGGACCTGGGCTCCTTCTTCATCAACCCATGTAGATATTTAAACAAAGGTAGGCATCCATTGCTGCGTCAGGATTGATCTTCATCTAATGTCTTGACTCCCCATGATGAAACTTGTGAGGTTTCTTGGTTTCGTCTGAAGGATCAATCATGGCTGCTGCGGGTCAGCATTGAAGGTTGAGAGGAGGACACCGGGCTTGCCTTGGAGATCGAAGGGCTGGCCTACCGAGACCTATCCGGCCGGACATCTCGTCGTTCTTAAAGCCTCTGAAAATTTCACTCTTTTGTCCTTGAGGAAGTTCTTAAAATCCTGGCACTCAATCGGCATGGCATATGTGGTAGACCAAGCAACGTTATGTCCAAAGCCATTGAACACAAGGGCTTCATTTACGCTGTCGACTCCTTCTTTGGCTGGACGTATTGCTGGCCTACTCGATCATCGCTACAAGCGGCTATTCACGGTATGTTACTTTCCTATGATATCATGATGGCTTGCTTATATTACTGTCAACATTTCTGAAAAAAATATTCATGCTCATAACATGCTGTTCTTAAGATTGACTAAATCAAGAGCCCTTTTTATTTGACTCAACTTGATATGATGTTGTAGGGCGCCGGTGTCCCTACCCTTCTAATCCATGACCTTTCAAAAAAAAGCGGCATGGTAGTTGCGAGTGGTTCTGGCTCGATCGGATAGCGAAAGATTGATGATCGTTCGCGTACCAGACATGTTGTTTAAGTGGAATACAATCACGATCCTTTGCCAGTCTTTGGCGGGATCCCAGCTTCTCTGGCCTTGAGAATTTTTTTTGGAGGCTGGTAAGTAACCTTAGTACCGCTCTCATTTGTCGACTGAATTATCCGATTAACCAGGAGATAACCGACAGCAAGGATCATGATGGCAGCACGGTTTCGTTCATCAGGCACCGTGTACACAGCGTACCATGCGTCTCTGCATGCACCATACCCTGATATGTGCTGCCACGCTCTACAGCCCAAAGTAGAAGAGAGGGTCGCAAGTATCAGACTTCGACCTGTTGGCTGGAGTTTCCCCCGTCAGGCACCCATCTGGTTCAAGCCGTCAGCCAATCTCCACAGCTTAATAAATAGTAACGTCTAACTGAGCCAGTTAGTTAGATGCGTACACTTGGTGTAGTAGGATCTTTATTTAGTTTGATGCATACACTTGTTCTTTTTTGGTAGCCCTTTTGTAATGATGGCTGATGTTTGGTTTGGAAGAGAGAGTTGCGTCTTCACTCTTCTGGCCTGCTTACTGCTTCTGTTGCACCCCCAGCCCTAGTTGTTGCTGCTGCTGTTTTCAATGTACAATCAGTAGTATATTTCATCTGTTGGTTGAATAAATGTGTTGTTTTGGAAGTCGTTGCACGGTTCGATCCTTTAGTGCCCGTGCACGTCACGTAGCTCATACTATTTTTAAATGGAACACATTTTCCACTTGTTGATAACATGCAGCCTTGATGAAGGCCCAATAGAAGCCCATAATTAAGCTGGAAGGAGGCTCTCACATGAATCCGGCCCAGGTACATGCTCATGGTCCCCTAAACATAAATAAGTAAATAAATAAATAAAGCTAAATTCTCATGCACCAGTTCTTTGGGTAAATAGGTAGCCCATTATTTCTTTTCGAAGAATACCCAAGCTAGGCCTATTTGTTTTCTCCGAATTACTGGGCTGCAAATCTTTCAAGACGAGGAGGGATGCATTCCGTTCTGGCCAAAGAGTATGATCAATGTCTGTTAAAAGTAATATCAAAAGGGGTTGAATATTCCAAGAAATTTATAGCAAATGGCATATTAGTTTTTTTTGAATTTTTTTCTTCACTGATATCTTATACGTATTTCATTGGATTTAACATGACATAGTACTAATTTATTTTTAAATTTGTTTTAGTATGGCTATTAATTTTTGGATTAAGAATGTTTCATTCCCGGCAAAAATTTGCAATTTTCAAAATTTACCACATATTTAGTTAATTTTTTGACCTGATGCTTGACGAGAAAATGGCGGCAATTCTAAAAATGGAAAAGGGCTGCAACAAAATCCATATGAATTAGAAAATGAGTGAAAATTATAAAATAATAGCAAATGGGCTGTACACCCTGATTTGAGGCTGACTTGTTTACGCAAGGCTTTGTCGGTGAACACACGATTCTAGCAATATTTGTTGGATGTCCATCCAACGGCCGGCGTCTTCTTCAATCTCTGATCTTCTGCTCCGGCCGCCTAAACTAGCGCCCGGCGGGACTGCCTGCTCCCTCCTCTTGTGGTTGTTGTGATACGTGCAGGCTTCTGGCCCACCCTACTCCCTCCGCTGGCCTGGCCGCATGCAATCAACTGCCTCCTTATTACGCGAGAAAAATGATTCCTCCCACTGACATCTAGGGCGCACTGGTTGGGAGGCTGACCTGTAGGCCTACTACGTGGACACGTACGCAGGGCTTGTCAACTTAGTCAACAAATGATTCTAGCAGTAGTAACCGTTGGATTTGAATCGAACGGTCCTGCTGCTTCTTCAATCGCTGCCCTTCTTGCACCAGCCGCCCAAACCAGCGCTGGGGATACCGCCTGCTCCTGCCTCCAGTGGTCAGCTGTGCTGCCGTTGAGGCCTCATCGCCCCCTACTACTACCACCGCTAGCCAGGCCCTGCGGCGACGGCAGCCTCACATCGCAGCTGAACCGGTGAACCTCGTACTCCTCTGTCGTGGGCATCCTTGCCGCGTCTTCCCGGCTCCGTCATCCCTTCCTAGGCCTCGCCGTCGTCCATCGCCTTGGTGCTCTCGGTGGCGTGGTCAATGTGGTCAACGACATTCCATCGAAGAGTATTGTGCGTGGAGAGGCTGACAGTGGGTCCACGGCCCAGCCAGATTTTTGTGATTTGCCAAGTAAGTGGCTTTGTCAGGCACTGTTGGGCTGCAAATCTTTCAAGACGAGAGAGCTTTCATTCGGCTGGCGAAAATGGCCCATCGGTAATGAGAAATGGGTTGTACATTTTAAAACACATCAAACCGACAATTAGTTTCAAATATCTTTTTTCATTTGAGATTTTAAATTACATTAATTTTTATGCATGGAGAATTTGTTGGATTTTATATTGATATACATTTATTTTTAAAATCAGTTTGAATGTGAGTGAAATTTGGGATTAAAAACAGTTCGGACAACACCAAAATATGCAAAATTTCGTATAATTTTTAAGCTGTGGCCACAGTATGGGCTGTAATGCTAACAAAAGAATATGGGCTCCAAAAACCTTAGAATTAGCAAATGGGCTGTAAATTATTAGAAATAATGGCAGATGGGCTGTATCTTTGTTTCCACAGATTTGAGGCTTTCCTAAAAAAGTTTGGCCTTTAAGCGGTGGTGTTGGATGTCCATCCAACGGCCGTCGTCTTCTTCAATCTCTGCTCTTCTGCTCGGCCGCTCAAACAAGCGCCGGCGGGACTGCCTCCCTCCTCCCTGACCGGCTGTGCTGCCCTTGCGAGAGCCTCTTGCCCACCGTACTCCCATCGCTGGCCTAGCCATCCCTCTACTCACTCACACCTATTGTTATTCTCCGGCGGCGGGCAGACGAGTAAACCCTCATACAGTCATACTCCCCTCCGTGGGAAACAAGCTGCCGAGCCTTCCACGCCTCCGTGTCGTTCCTTCCTAGGCCTCGCCTCGTCCACCGCCTGGTGCTCTCGGCGTGCACCTGGTCAACATATCAGTCAGCAGCCCGACATGCATCTGAAGTGGACTATCGTGGAGAGGCCGACAGCTGGGTCCACGACGCCGCGCGAAATGCCTCCTTATTACGTGCAAAATAATGATTCCTCCGGTGACATCGAGGGACCCACGAAAGGTCCTACGTATTCACGTGAAAAAAATGTTACCGCCTTGTTGACAGCTCGGACCCATCAGCTATATCTTCGCATGCAAGGAAGTGCCTTCTTATTACGCACAAAAATGAATACTCCCCTAATAGCTGGGACCCGGTATAGTGGCGAGCTGACTTGTGGGCCTACTAAGTTGTGAGGGGCGGAGGGCTTTGTCAACTTAGTCAATATGCATGATTCTAGCTCGGTGACCGTCGATGTCCATCCAACGGCCGTAGTGCTTCTTCAACCTCTGGTCTTCTTGCTCCGGCCGCCCAAACCAGCGCGGTCGTGCCTCGTGCTCCTGCCTCCGTGGCTGGCTGCGATCGGCGGGCGTCACCGCCCCTACTACTTCCACGCTGGCCAGGCCATCCTCTACTCACCCACACCCCTGTTATTCTGCGGCGGCAGCCTCGCCATGGCGAACGGTGAACCCTCGTACTCCTCTGGCGTGGGCATCCACTACAGCGTCTTCCCGGCTCCGTGTCATCCCTTCCTAGGCCTGCGCCGTCGTCCACCGCCCTGGTGCTCTCGGCCTGGCGTGGTCAGCGTGGTCAAGAGCGGCTTCCATCGGACGTGGACTGTGCGTGGAGAGGTGACAGCTGGGTCCACGGACGCATTGTCGGCGTTATAGAGCAGGGTCCCAGACTTGCACTGCTGCGGCTGGCGTGGCTCAAGGGTGGCCCATCAAGGCCCATCTTCATCGGCACAAGCTCAAGACCCTCGCGAGGCCAAGCCTCATGAGGGCGGATGTGAGGAGCTTCCTCGGGGCTGCCTCGTCGGGTTGGCTCGCGAGGCGGAGAGATCAAGCAGGGTACCTCCGAGGTGCCGTGGCATAACCATGACGACCAAGCAGGCGCGGTGGGCGCCAGCCCCCATGATGTCCTCCTTTCCTCTTTGGTGCAAAGGAGCAAGCGCGCGGGCAAGAGTATCAAGCAAAGGCATCCGTTTGGTGCAACAAGACCAAGACCGTCTGGCGGCGGGAAGGAAGTCATTGTGGAGCCCAAGCCAGCGTCACCACGAGCCTTTGACGGGCGAGGACCAACTTTAGTCGAGGATAAGTGTACTAGATGTTCCCCTTCAAAATGGCCAATTGTTGGCGCCCTTCCGCTCAATATTTGGGGAGGCCGGGGCCTTTGCCTATAAATAGGAATAGCTACCACACGGTAGAGGCATCAAGAAATCAAGAGAGAGGATCCGCATCACGGATCGCGAGAGAGAAGGCGTGAACTCCTCCTAGCAGTTCATCGCACCAGCCAGAACAGACCCTCATGAGGCTGTTCTTCTTTGTATTATTCATCATCGTCAGCCCAGAGGCAATCCACCACACCACAAACTAGAGTAGGGTATTACACCACAATGGTGGCCCGAACTAGTATAAACCTAGTGTCTCTTGTGTTGTTCCTTTCATAGCTTAGATCTTAGTGAGGCGGCGAGGTGCAGGAAGGTAGAGGTGAAATCTCCGTCGCACCCAGTGTTGAACCTAGAGGTCTGCGGAACCGAAATCCGACATTCAGCGCGCCCGGGTAAGTGCGCGGAACTACCTTCGCCGACCCGCTCTCCGCCGACACATGACTTGCCCTGCAATGAGCAGCGCCGCCCGTTCGATCGCGGCGCCCGGCCACGAGGCGAGGGCTCCAGAGCCTTAGCCCGACCTTGCAAGCCAGATGCGGTGGCGGACAAGTTCAAGCCGGAGGGCCCGTCGCTTCTGGCACTGGCTGATCGGCGGACCTTCCTGGTGGCGTCTGAGGAGGCCGTCCTCGAGGTGGGAGGCGGCAGCGGGGTCATGGATGGCTGGCTTCCATGGCCCTCACCGGCGCCCAGCGCATGTGGCTGCTCCACCTACCGGCGGCCAGTGGCCTCTTGGGAAGAGCTGCGCAACCTCTTCCTCGCCCGCCGCCTGCGCCGGCGCCCCGATCGTCGCGGCTCTCTGGGCGGCTCGCGGCGCCACCTTCAGGCCGCCACGTCAAGGCGTTAAATCCGCCAGAGTTGGCGCTGCCTCCTGTGGCCGAGGCTCCCAGTCGGTCGGCGCCCAAGGCTGATCGGCCTTGACTCGAGGACCACCCTCCAACTCAACCTGCTCAGGGCGCTCCCAATGCTGTGCACCCCACCATCTGCCAGTGGCCGTCACGAGACACTCATCGGCAGTGGCCTTGGGCCTCGGCATGCTCTCGGTTGAGGCCTTGACCTCCTCCACCACCACCGGGCAGCTTCAGCCCAGCCGGTCCTTCTTAGGCGTCGGGGCGGGTCATCCGGCTCCACAGGGCAGATCCGACTCCTGTAACTTTTGGCACCTCGACAACTTGCGCCTGGGCTAATCGACGATATCGCCCCATCGGCCTCCCATACAATGCCATCCTCGGGTACCAGCTCTGGCCAAGCTCATGGCGCGACTCACCCAGCCTACAACCTCATGAAGATGCCCGGAACAGGCGTCCTCACCGTGTCTGGAGACACCGGGGATGCGTTACAAGTACTCAAGCTTCGCCTTCAAGATCGCTGCTGGCGGCCCAACCTGCTGGACCAGGCGCCCCCGAGCCCAAGGGGCTCGCCAGCCAAGAAGAAGCAGGTGTTCACCCGGTACAAAGCGGAAACCAGCGAGATACTTGTTGGCGAGGGCGGATCAACTAACGCCACCTTCACCATAAGCGCCAACCTCGAACCCGGCGGGAGGATGCCTGGTCAAGTTCTGCGCGTGAACAGGAAGGTGTTTGCACAGGAGCCTGATCGGTGGCGAGGGATCCCCAGGCGTGTCGAGCATCACCTCAGCGTGTGCCCTAGCGTGCATACTGAAGCGAAGCGAAGCGGCGAGTCCGCAGCAGGCTTTCATCATCAAGAGACCCATAATTTGGAAGCTGCGGGGGTCATTCCAGTCCGATACCCAGTTGGCTGGCCAACCCTGTTGTTGTGCGAAGAAAGGGGGAAGAGCGCATGTGTGTCGACTTCACCAACCTCAACAAAGCCTGCCCATAAGATCCATTCCGCTCCCTCGCGCCGATCGGATCGCCGATTCCACCGCTGAGTGCGACCTGCTATGTTTCTTGGATGCCTTCTCCGGATATCACCGGATCAAGATGGCGGTAGAAAGGCGTGGAAAAACGGCCTTCTTGACCCCATGTGGATTGTCTTGCTACACATGCATGCCGTCCGGGCTGCATAGCGAGAACAACCTTTCAGTGGTGATGCACATCACCTTGGGCCCGCAACTTCGGGAAGAATGTGGAGGCTTCGTCGATGACATTGTGGTGAAGTCTCGCGAGGCCAAAACCACGATACAAGACACTGGAGGAAACCCGCGAGCCTCAGCAGTGAACCTGCAGCTCAACCGGAAAAGTGTGTGTTTGGGGTCCCCTCGGGAAAGCTCTTGGGCTTCCTCGTGTCCCACCGAGGCATAGAGGCTAACCCGAGAGAAGGTCAAGGCGGTCGAGGACATGAGCCCGCCAAAGACCCTCGGAGAAATCAGAAGCTCCTTTGGGCGTAACAGCTAGGGCCTTCATCTCCAAGTTGGGGGCGGCGTTGCCTTTCTTCCAGCTAATGAAGAAAAGGGGACCTTTGAATGGTGAAGAGGCCGACAGGCGTTCAAGATCTCAAGAGGTACTGACCAACCCTCCGTAATGGTGGCCTGGCCCACAGGAACCCCTGGTGCTCTACCTTGCAGCCCTCCCTACTCCGCCGGGCGCAGCCTGGTGGCCGGTTAGGGAGGAACAACGAGCCAAAGCCACCGCAGCTGCCGGGTCAAGCGGCGGGATCAAGGAAGACCCACAAAGACCACTACCACAGCCGAGAAGGATCAGCCGCCCATGGCACTTTCGGGACAGAAGAGACCCCTCCCTGGCGACCAGCCTCTGGAGGCTCCACTTGCCTCGGGGCGCCCACGGTCTCGGGCGCCATCGACACCAGCCTCCAAACCTCGTTGAACACCACGTGTGCCCATCGTCGGCACGGTGTTGCGGGATGCAAGGCCACGGTACCCCATGCCTCGAAACTCCTCCTCGCTATTGATGGCCTCGCGCAAGCTGCGGCACTATTTTGAGGGCCACCCATCAAGGTTGTCTCGGCGTACCCTTGGAAAGGTGCTCGAGGAGCCCTAACTCAGCTGGAAGAGTCGCAGAGTGGAACATTGAACTGCAAGCGTTTCAGCTCAATTCAGCACAACGAGTCATCAAGGGCGCATTAAGCGGATTCGTGGCATCATGGGCCAGGCGCCGAGGCCTCAAGGCTGATGAGATCGGTCCCTCTCCCGAGGAAGGCGTCGGAAGGTTGGGTCATGTACTTGACGGGGCATTCTCCGAGGCAGCGAGGGGGGCTGGGCAGTGCTCATATCTCCTACTCAAGACAAGCTCTATTCAGCAGTGCAACTCTGTTTCGGCCACGGAGAAAAGGTCTCCAACAACATAGCGAGTATGAAGGCACGATAGCGGGCTGAAGGCCTTGACTGCCACAGGAGTGAAGCGCCTTACCATCAAGGGTGATTCACAACTCCTCGTCAACTTCTCCAATAAGGTATCTGAGCGAGGGATGAACACATGGAAGCCTACCTTGCGGAGGTCCGCGAGGATGGAGAAGCAGTTACAGGGGGCTGGAGTTGCGGCATGTGCCCGTGGCACCAATCGAGGGAGGCGGCGACGCCAAAGCGCATCCAGGCGGCTACCTCGGGGCATGGGCGTCTTGAGGCGGCTCTTCAAGCCCTCGGCCACGCCATCCTTTGTCATGGTGGCGCAGCCTGGGAGAACTCCCCAGCCACCGGCCTTGGGAGCCCAGGTTGTGCTTGGCCTCGGGGCGCGCGCTGCTCTTGTGTTGGAGCCTCAAGAGGGTCTTTGGATCCTGAGCCCGGGCTACTTGCGCAAGGGGCCTTGCGGAGAAGGAGGAGGAAGCGGGCGTGTGGCGCGACAAGCCACGGCATCTTGCATCGAGGATGGAAGCTCTACGGAGCGACCAAATGATGTGTCCCTGCGCTGCATCTCTAGGGAGCAAGGGAAGGAACTGCTGGCAGATGTACACGGAGGAGATTGTGGGCATCATTCGTCATCACGGACCCTCGTTGGCAAGGCGTTCCGCAGTGGTTTCTATTGGCCTACTGCACTCAATGATGTCGTCGAACTGGTGAAGGCTTGCGAGGCCTGCCAATTCCATGCCAAGCAGATCCATCAGCCGGCGGGAGGTCTGCAAACTATACCCCTCTCGTGGCCCTTCACAGTCTGGGGGCTGGATATCCTGGGCCCGTTCCCTCGGGCGCCAGGGGGCTATCGCTACCTCTACGTCGCCGTGCACAAGTTCACCAAGTGGGCTGAAGTGGAAGCCGTCCGCACCATCCCCGCAGGCTCTGCGGTCAAATTCATCAAGGGCATCGTGAGCCGGTTCAGGGTGCCGAACCGCATCATCACCGACAACGGTTCGCAGTTCATCAGTAACCTTTTCAAAACATATTATGCTAACCTTGGGGCCTTGAATATACTACGCCTCGATAGCGCACCCGAACAACGATCAAGTCGGCGGGCCAGCGGAGGTCTTGAGAGGCCTCAAGACCGGGGCGTTCAAGAAGAAGCTGGAGGCATGCGGCGGGGGTTGATCTGACGAGCTGCGGTCGGTGTTGTGGTCCATCCGCTGACCGCGACCAAGCCGACCGGCGAGACCCGTTCTTCCTGGTCTATGGGCTGAAGCGGTCCTCCCTCACGAGTCAGGCGTTGCTCCGCTTGCAGGTCTGGCGTTCGACGAGGCGCAGCAGGACGCCATGCGGGGGACAGACCTGGTGTTGGGGGAGGAGCATCGTCGGGAAGCCACGCTGCGAGCGGCAAGGTACCAGCAAGCACTACTGGCGATACCTTTTTGCAACATCTGCCCAGGACCCTCGGTGGGAGACCTCATGCTCGAGCGGGTTCTCTCGGGGAGGGATTGCATAAGCTCTCTCCCATGTGGGAGGCCCGTTCAAGGTTGTTCATGTTTCGAGGCCCGGCTCCGTGCGCTTGGAGACTCGGGAGGAGTGCTGTCGAGCAGCGTGGAACATCCGGCACCTAAGGAGGTTTTACCCCTAAAGAAGAAGGCCCGAGCACATGAAGAAAGCGACGCGCTGTGAAGTGATGCGTTTTGGAAAAGGCCTAGAGCACATGAAGAAAGCGACGCCTTTGAAGTGATCACGTTTTGGAAAAGGCCAGAGCTTGTGAAGAAAGCGAGCACTGTGAAGTGATGCGTTTTGGAAAGGGCCGAGCACATGAAGAAAGCGACCGCTTTGAAGTGATCGTTTTGAAAAGTCGAGCACATGAAGAAAGGCGCAGCACGTGAAGTGATCCATTTTGGAAGGCCCAGAGCCTATGAAGAAAGGCGAGCGCTGTGAAGCGTTGCATTTGGGAAAAGGCCGGGCACTGTGAAGAAGGCAAGCGCTTGTGGAGTGTATCTTTACGAGAAAGGCCGGAACTGTGAAGAAGGCCAAGCGCTGTGAAGCTCGCCGCCCGTGACACTCTCACGTAATAATGAGTTGGGGCTGTACGCCCGAAGTCTCGAGGCGCTTGGCCTCGGGTCTGGGCTCCGCATGGCAGCACTTAGCTCCGCGCTGGTGAGAAGACGTCGAAGACTAGATTAGGTTCCGGACGCAGCTTTTCTTATTTGCTTTCTGCAGTTGGCTTGTTTATTCCCATTCGAGGTTTTATTAAAGTTGTTGTCGTCTTTGGCTCGTGACTCTTTGCTTTTTCGCTCTCCTGCCTCGATTTCTCTCACGCAAGTCTCGCGAGAACAGCAGGCACCCTCGTGAGTGTTTTCCGCCCTTATCGTTTGAGGCTTTCTTACCGGGTCCACTCTGAGGCACCCTCGATCCGTGCCCCACAGACGCTGCGACGAACACAGGACCAGGGTGGTCGCCTCCACAGTGAGCCAGAGGCTACCTCTCGGACTAACCTTCGCAAGACATGAGGCGTTCGGCGAGGCCCGGCCTCGAAACAAAGACCCTGACAGGCGCCCCGAGCTAAGTAATTCCTCTGGCAGGCGTGTGGCACAAGGCATAATACCAAAATAGCGAAGCGATGCGATAATTAACAACAATGGTCCAAGCATGCATGCCAGGCCCTACCTCTTGTCTCTTTAGCAAGGAAAGGAAAAAGAACAAAACAAGCGCGGCTTGCCTGACACCAACTCACGGGGGAGGCTCGAACCGCCTCCGGAGCTCAGGCGGACTCCCCCTCGCGCTTCACCGGGGCGAGATGGCGGGCGGACCTGCTACCTCCCCTCGGTGAGTGTGTGTGCGGAGGCTGGTCCGCGACCACCTTTGGAAGAGCCGCTGCCCGGAAGAAGAGTCGTCGGCTCGGCGACCTCGAGCTCGCCACCCAGCTGTCGTCTTCATCATCGCTGGGGCTGGGCCCGCGTCCACGTTCGTCGTTCTCAGGGCAGCATCAGCGCGGCGACCGTCTTCCCCGAACACCCTCACATAGAGGGTGGCATCGCCGTCAAACTTGAAGTGCAGGGTGCACCGCCGGCTCGGACCAGCAGCGTGCAAGCGTTGCCGGCCACCCGGGAGAGCGAGGGAGCTGGGCGGGTCTTTGGTCGGCTCGCCCGACAACTGTGAACTCGGCAGCACCTCTGCCGAATGGAAGCATGGCCTGGGGGTGTGGCCGTGCCCCCAGACAGCGGCTGCCGCCCGTCACCTGTGGAGATCACCTCCACGACCGCGAGCCACCATAGAACCCAGAGGTGTTTGCGAGGCTGACCTCGACCCGGCGCTTAGGCGGGGAGAGTCGAGCTCCACTGGCGAGCCTTCCCCTTCTCCTGCCGAGAACCTCTTTGGTGGAATCATGAAGAAAAAGCAAGAGGAGGTGGACTAGAAGGGGCGCGTCGTCTGTATTTATAGCGAGGAAGGCCAACCACCGGCCTCGCGATCGCGGTAATCATGACCGCTTTGCATGCAGGGACTTGTCAATTCGTGCGGTCGGCGAGGCGTCGTGGGGAAGCAGGCCGCCCATATCCAATCAACGCCACCTTGGCGCCCAAGACCCACGCAGGCTGTTAGGGCCAGCGCTAACCGCCTGCCCTTTGCTTCTCTGCTCGGCCAAGTCAGGCATGCCAGGCCAGGGGCTCTCTGTCGGCGTTATGGGAGCAGGGGTCCCCGGACTTGCACTGCAGCTGGCGTGGCTCAAGGGTGGCCCATCAAGGCCCATCTTGACGACACAAGATCAAGACCCTCGCGAGGCCAAGCCTCATGAGGCGGACTGACAGGAGCTTCCTCGAGCCGCAGCCTCGTCAGGTTGGCTCACGAGGAGGCGGAGAGATCAAGGCAGGGTACCTCACGAGGTGCCCGTGGCGCAAGCCATGGCGACCAAGGCGCCCGAGGCGGGCTCCGGCCAGCAGTGTCCTCCTTTCCTCTTTGGTGCAAAGGGAGCAAGCGCGAGCAAGAGTTTCAAGCAAAGGCATCCGTTTTGGTGCAACAAGACCAAGACCGTCATAGCGGCAGGAAGGAAGTCATTGTGGAGCCCAAGCCAGCGTCACCACGAGCCTTTGTGAGCGAGGACCAACTTTAGTCGGGATAAGTGTACTAGATGTTCCCCTTCAAAATGGCCAATTGTTGGCGCCCTTCCGCTCAATATTTGGGGAGGCCGGGGCCTTTGCCTATAAATAGGACTAGCCACCCACGAGGTAGAGGCATCGAGAAATCAGAGAGAGGATCAACATCTGGATCAGCGAGAGAAGGCGGCTGAACTCCTCCTAGCAGTTCATCGCACCAGCCAGAACAGACCCTCGCGAGGATGTTCTTCTTTGTATTGTTCATCATCGTCAGCCAGAGGCAATCCACCACACCACAAACTAGAGTAGGAATTATTACACCACAATGGTGGCCCGAACTAGTATAAACCTGTGTCTCTTGTGCTGTTCCTTTCATAGTTTAGATCTTAGCGGGGCCGAGGTGCAGGAAGGTAGAGGTGAAATCTCCTCGCGCACACAGTGTTGAACCTAGAGGTGCGGAACCCGAAATCCGGCGGCAACTAGGAAGTGCCTCCTTATTACGTGCAAAATAATTATTCCTCCACGGACAGCGAGGGACCCACAGACAGGCCACCATATTTCCACGAAAAAACATTTCCCCACATTGCTGGGACCCACCAGCTACACCTTCCATGCGCAAGGAAGTGCGTCGGGCAAAAAAACAAAGCGATTCGCTCCACATTATTGGGACCCACCAGCTACATCTTCACACGCAAGGAAGTGCGTCAGGGCAAAAAAACAATTAGCCCCACATTGCTGGGACCCACCAGCTACATCTTCGTGAGCAAGGAAGTGCACGGCGGTCGGGACCCACCTGGTGAAGCGTCGTGGCGTTGTCATTCTGGTCGTGAGCGATATGCGTATATATATATCTTGGTGGATGTAGAAGCGCGCCGCGTAGCATGTACCGCGCGCGTCAGTGGCGGTGCAGAAAGAAAATCTGACCCGCGTCATTACATCGGGTAGGGTCTCGAGCGCCTACTCGTGCATACATACATGGCGGGTCGAGCGAAAACTTGTCGTCGTCGTGTTCATGGGGAGAGCAGCGAAATCGTCGTGTTCGTGGGGAGGCAACGAGAATCGTCGTGTTCATCGTGAGAGCAGAGCAGCGTGGGAATAGCCAACCGGCTGGGTCGGAGCGGAATGCGTGGTCGTGTTCATCGGGAGGCTTGGGCCGGACAGGCGATGGAAGCGAGGCTGGCGTGCCGCTGGCGGAGAAGCGGCCTTGTGTTCGACCGCCACGTTTGAAAGCAGGATCCTGTTCATCGGGAGAGTGCAGCGTGCCGCAAAAGCGGAGAAGCGGACCTCCTATGGTGAAGCAGGGGTCTGTTGATCGGGAGGGTGTGGCATACCGCAAAGCAGACGAAAGCGGACTTGTGTTGGGCCTTCTGGCGAAGCAGGAAGTCTGTTCGCCGGGAGGGTGTGGCATACCGCCAAAGCAGGACTCCATGGGATCTGTTCATCTCCACCGCGCTTCTCCAGCCTCCACGGGCTCTGTCGACCTCCTCCGGCCTCCACGGGCTCTGTTCATCCACCCTCCACCTTGCGCTTCTCCACCGCTCTTGTTCAACCACCCCCTCCGGGCACCCTCCACCATCTACTATTCATCCAGCCCTCCACACCACGGGGTCTGTTCAACCACCCCTCCACGGCCACCCCTCCATCGTCTCTGTTCATCAGCCCTCCACACCACGGGGTCCTGTTCATCCGAGGCAACGCCACCACTCCTTATTCATCCAACCACCCCATAACACTCATTGTTCATCAATCGATTGGCTTGATTAGCAGCAGCAGCGAAGAATCGCTCCATCGGGTTCGATTAACAACCATCGATCGATCGCTCGGGTTCAATAGCGCGTAGCTGCGATTGCAATCACTCGGGTTGATTGGAGCCCAACGCCTTGCTTTCGGGTTGATTAGAGCCAGCGCCTACCACCTGCAGCAGCGTCGTCTGAGAAACATGCATCGCTCGGCCCCGACCTCCACCGTAACGGCAACTCCCGAAATTTTCCTCCCCTCGCTTCTACCATGGTTTTTCCGTCATGGGCGACCCAAAGAATGTCATGCAAACTGCGTCTCCGGCCCGCCCAGGATGAAAAGCCCATTTTCTGTCATGATTTTTTTGTCATAGAAGTAGGAGCCCACCACATCTATGATGATATCGGGTTTTGTCACAATTATCGTCATAGAAGTATCATATGTATGACAGAAAAAAATTCGTTCGGCCCAAAATGTCACGGATGTGTCTTTTTTTTGTAGTGAAACCCATGAAGTCTTCAGTGTACTCAATAAGCGAGAATTACGCAATCTGGTGATAAGCTGGGATCCAGCGGTATATTGTTTTTCGAGGTCGAGCAAGTTTCAAGCTGGGTTATAGACTGCCCGAGCTTCATTTCGTTTTAACGAGGCCCAGCCCATGATGACAGCAGGCGAGAAAGATCCGGCGAGGTATCTCGGCCTCTGGCCCCTGGCGCTAGTTATATTTTGTCTTAGAACATCGGCGCACAGTTTGTTTTACTGAATCAAACACACAGCCCAGTTCTATTTTCCTCTTGAAACGCCATGTCCTACTTCCATTTTCTAATCTCTACCTATAATTTTACTAGTTCATATACACATACTACTATATTGAAAATACATAAAGTTCCCTTTTCATATTTACATCCTTATTTTTCCCCTCCCAACGCTGATTTTATTACCACTGGTTTTCCCTTAAACCAACTCAATTGTCCCATGTCTTATTTGCTTACAAAAACAAAACGATTTTTTTGGCAAATCAGTAAGTTCTTAAAAATAAATGTTTATCATTTCTGCATTAAAACAGTTCGGACTCCACCGAAATATGCAAAATAAGGTTGAACTTTTTGACTGTGGTCCTAGGCAGAAAATGGGTTGTAATAAATTCCTTAAGAATTAGTAAATGGGCTGCAAAGTGTTAAAAAATAGCAAATGGGCTCTATGTTGTCTGCCACAGATTTGGAGGCTGACTTGTGGGCCTACTAAGTTCATGCGTACACAAGGTTTCTCAAAAAAAGAAACTTAGTCAACAATCGACTCTACCAGCGTCAGACCGTTAGATGTCAATCTAACGACAATCGTGCTTCTTCAGTCTCTGATCTTCCCGCTCCAGCCGCCCAAACCAGCGCTGGCGGAACCGCCTACTCCCACCTGCCGTGGTCTGCGGTGCTATCGGGCAGGCCTCACGCCCCACCATACTCGCATCCCTGGCCTGGCTATCCCTCTACTCACCCACACCTCCTGTTATTCTCCGGCGATGGCAGACTCACACTACGGCCGAACAAGTAAACCCTCGTACCCACTCCGTGTGGGAAACAACTGTCGAGTCTTCCTTGGCTCTGGGTGAGGGAGTCCTGGATTAAGGGGTCCTCGAGCGTCCGACCAATGTGACGTGGGCCGGACTGATGGGCCATGAAGATACAAGACAGAAGACTCTCCCCGTGTCCGAATAGGACTCTCCTTTGCGTAGATGGAAAGCTTGGCGTTTGGATATGTAGATTCCTTTCTCTGTAACCGACTTTGTACAACCCTAGTCCCCTCCGATGTCTATATAAGCTGGAGGGTTTAGTCCGTAGAGCCAATCATAATCATACAGGCTAGACTTCTAGGGTTTATCCATTACGATCTCGTGGTAGATCAACTCTTGTAACCCTCATATTCATCAAGATCAATCAAGCAGGAAGTAGGGTATTACCTCCGTCGAGAGGGCCCGAACCTGGGTAAAGATCATGTCCCCCATCTCCTATTACCATCGACCCTAGACGCACAGTTCGGGGCCCTCTACCCGAGATCCGCCGGTTTTGACACCGACATTGGTGCTTTCATTGAGAGTTCCATTGTGACGTCGAAGACAGGATCAATGGTTCATCTTTTCATCAAGGACATCATAACCTCTGGAGTAGCCCTGGCCTCAGGCCAAACCCTCCGGTTAGGTGACTCTACCACGATCGCCCGTTCGACCGTTAAGCCGATGGACCTCTCAGGTCATCGAAAATCGCCTCCGTATCGACTCTGAATACTCCAAACAAATGGATCCGGTGGAGTTGTCGTCTTTAAACGAACTCCTGGATAGCATCGCCGCCATGGGGGTCGCTATAGACTATGATCAGATTGGGCTTAAACCCGATCAGAGAGAAATGAAATCTCCGCCGATCACCCATCAGATAGCGGTTGTGGAGGAGCAAAACAACGACCCTTACTCTATGTTGAAGATGAACTATATTCGGATATCCGAGCTCGAACAGCCGGATACCTGTCTGCGGAACGACACTCCCAGCCCTCCGAACCTAGAGTCGGACGTTGGGCCTTAAAAATCAGTTGACATCCCGGAGCTCGAACTATTAAGCTCGGAAATTCTTCAAACTCCGGACTCCAAACTAGGTCAGGGCTCAGATTTAAAGCCACCCACCCACCACAAGAAATATTCGCCAAGTAATTCCGGTCATTCGGATATATGCGGCCTCACGTGCATATGAGAGCAGTCTCAGGAAATAGTCCATCACTTTTGGCCAGGTTTCTCCTTGTCAAACACAAGATTAAAGATTTCCTTGATACCATTACCGGAGGGAATTTCTTGGGTAGCCATACTTTTGATTCTTATAATGCTATGATAGATTTATTTGGCTCGCCACCTCTTTTGGTTAATGGAACTATGTTAACTTTGGAGCATGTTATGCAAAGGCTTGAAATTATTGAAAATAAAGTTGCTACCATTGAATCAATTGAAAATCTAGATAAAAATATCCACAATCAAATTACCCAATATGGATCTAAGGTAGGAATGACTTTGAAAAATATTAAGGAAAAGGAACCCATAGTTAATGAGAAAATAAATCTAGATTCCACTAGAATCGATAAACTTGAGGTATCATTACCAACTTGGAACCGCCTTTTCTTCCGTAAAGAACACTCCAAGTCCGTCTACTAAAATACTAAGGCAAATGTACTACAGCGTACCATCGTCTCTGCATGCACCATACCCGATATGTGCTGCCACGCTCTGCAGCCCAAAGTAGGAAGAGAATTACGCAAGTATCGAGACTTGACTTCTTGGTGGAGTTTCCCCGTCGAGGCACCCATCTGTTCAAGCCGTCGGCCAATCTCCACAGCTTAATAAATAGTAACGTCTAACTGAGCCAGTTAGTTAGATCACGTACTTGGTGTAGTAGGATCTTTATTTAGTTTGATGCATACACTTGTTCTTTTTGGTAGCCCTTTTGTAATGATGGCTGATGTTTGGTTTGGAAGAGGTTGCGTCTTCACTCTTACGCCTTTTACGCTTCTGTTGCACCCCAGCCCTAGTTGTTGCTTTGCTGTTTTCAATGTACAATCAGTAGTATATTTCATCTGTTGGTTGAATAAATGTGTTGTTTTGGAAGTCGTTGCAGTTCGATCCTTTAGTCGCCCGTGCATACGTAGCTCATACTATTTTTACGTCGGAACACATTTTCCACTTGTTGATAACATGCAGCCTTGATGAAGGCCCAATAGAAGCCCATAATTAAGCGGAAGGAGGCTCTCACATGAATCGGCCCGGTACATGCTCATGGTCCCTAAACATAAATAAGTAAATAAATAAATAAAGCTAAATGCTCATGCACAGTTCTTTGGGAAAATAGGTAGCCCATTATTTCTTTTGAAGAATACCCAAGCTAGGCCTATTTGTTTTCTCCGAATTCTGGGCTGCAAATCTTTCAAGGCGAGGAGGGATGCATTCCGTTCGGCCAAAGAGTATGATCAATGTCATTAAAGTAATATCAAAAGGGTTGAAAATTCCAAGAAATTTATAGCAAATGGGATATTAGTTTTTTGAATTTTTCTTCTTTGATATCTTATCGTATTTCATTGGATTTAACATGACATAGTACTAATTTATTTTTAAATTTGTTTTAGTATGGCTAAATTTTTGGATTAAGAATGTTTCATTCCCGGCAAAAATTTGAATTTTCAAAATTACCATATTTAGTTAATTTTTTGACCTGATGCTTGACGGAAAATGGCGGCAATTCTAAAAATGGAAAAGGGCTGCAATAAATTCCATATGAATTAGAAAATGAGTGAAAATTATAAAAATAATAGCAAATGGGCTGTACATACACAGTTTGAGGCTGACTTGTTTACATAAGGCTTTGTCGGTGAACACGATTCTAGCGACAATGATTTGGATGTCCATCAAGCCGACGTCTTCTTCAATCTCTGATCTTCCTGCTCGGCCGCCTAAACTAGCGCCCGTAGGACTGCCTGCTCCTCCTCTTGTGGCCGTTGTGATACCGTGCGAGCTTCCTGGCCCACCCTACTCCCTCCATGGCTGGCGCATGCAATCAACTGCCTCCTTATTCAGCGAGAAAATGATTCCTCCCAGACATCTAAGGCGCCCGGTTGGGAGGCTGACACATGGGCCTACTACACGTGCATCAGGGCTTGTCAACTTAGTCAACAAATGATTCTAGCTAGTAACCGTTGGATTTGAATCGAGCGGTCCTCTTTGCTTCAATCGCTGCTCTTCTTGCACCACCGCCCAAACCAGCGGCTGGGATACCGCACCTCTGCCTCCGGTGGTCGGCTGTGCTGCCGTTGAGGCCTCATCGCCTACTACTACCACCGCTAGGGAGCCCTGCGGCGGCGGCAGCCTCACATAGCTGAACAGTGAACCCTCGTACTCCTCTGTCGTGGGCATCCGCGCGTCTTCCCGGCTCGCGTCATCCCTTCCTAGGCCTCGCCGTCGTCCATCGCCTTGGTGCTCTCGGGCGGCGTGGTCAATGTGGTCAACGACATTCCATCGGAAGAGTATTATGCGTGGAGAGGCTGACAGTGGGTCCTGACCCGCAGATTTTTGTGATTTGCCAAGTAAATCGCTTTGTCGGGCTGTTGGGCTGCAAATCTTTCAAAGAGGAGCTTTCATTAATTGGCGAAAGCCCATCGATAATGAGAAATGGGTTGTACATTTTAAAACACATCAAACCGACAATTAGTTTCAAATATCTTTTTTCATTTGAGATTTTAAATTACATTAATTTTTATGCATGGAGAATTTGTTGGATTTTATATTGATATACATTTATTTTTAAAATCAGTTTGAATGTGAGTCGAAATTTGGGATTAAAAACAGTTCGGACAACAAAAATATGCAAAATTTCGTATAATTTTTTAAGCTGTGGCCACAGTATGGGCTGTAATGCTAACAAAAGAATATGGGCTCCAAAAAACCTTAGAATTAGCAAATGGGCTGTAAATTATTAGAAATAATGGCAGGATGGGTGTATCATGCTGTTTCCACAGATTTGAGGCTTTCCTAAAAAAAAGTTTGGCCTGGCGGTGGCTGTTGGATGTCCATCCAGGCCGTCGTCTTCTTCAATCTGCTCTTCCTGCTCGGCCGCTCAAACAAGCGCCGGCGGGACTGCCTCCCTCCTCCTTGACCCCGGCTGTCTTTGCTTGTGAGCCTCTTGCCCACGTACTCCCATGTTGGCCTAGCCATCCCTCCTCCTCACCTATTGTTATTCTCCGGCTGACAGCGGGCAGACCAGTAAACCCTCATCAGTCATACTCCCCTCCCGTGGAAACAAGCTGCCGAGCCTTCCCTGCCTCCGTGTCGTTCCTTCCTAGGCTCGCCTCGTCCACCGCCCTGGTGCTCGGCGGCAGCCTGGTCCTGCATCAGTCAGCGGCCGACATGCATCTGAAGTGGACTATCGTGGAGAGGCCGACAGCTGGGTCCTGACCTTACGCAGAAATGCCTCCTTATTACGTGCAAAATAATGATTCCTCCGGTGACATCGAGGGACCCACGAAAGGTCCTCATGTATTCGTGAAAAAAATGTTACCGCCTTGTTGTGACTCGGACCCATCAGCTATATCTTCGCATGCAAGGAAGTGCCTTCTTATTACGCACAAAATGAATACTCCCCTAATAGCTGGGACCCGGTATAGTGGCGAGCTGACTTGTGGGCCTACTAAGTTGTGAGGCGGAGGGCTTTGTCAACTTAGTCAATATGCATGATTCTAGCTCGGTGACCGTCGATGTCCATCCAACGGCGTAGTGCTTCTTCAACCTCTGGTCTTCTTGCTCCGGCCCAAACCAGCGCGTCGTGCCTCGTGCTCGCCTCCGTGGCTGGCTGCGATCTGGCGGGCGTCACCGCCCCTACTACTACATGGCGGGCCATCCCTCTACTCACCCACACCCCTGTTATTACTGCGGCAGCCTCACATGGCGAACGGTGAACCCTCGTACTCCTCTGGCGTGGGCATCCACTACGCGTCTTCCCGGCTCCGTGTCATCCCTTCCTAGGCCTCGCCGTCGTCCACCGCCACTGGTGCTCTCGGCGTGGTCAGCGTGGTCGAGGCGGCTTCCATCGGACGTGGGTATGCGTGGAGAGGTGACAGCTGGGTCCGCAACGCTTGGTATCGGCGTTATGGGAGCAGGGGTCCCGGACTTTTGCCTGCGGCCTCTGGCGTGGCTCAAGGGGTGGCATCAAGGCCCATCTTCATCGGCACAAGCTCAAGACCCTCGCGAGGCCAAGCCTCATGAGGCGGATGTGAGGAGCTTCCTCGGGGCAGCCTCGTCGAGTTGGCTCGCGAGGCGGAAGATCAAGGCAGGTACCTCCGAGGTGCCGTGGCGCAAGCCATGACGAGCGGCGCGGTGGGCGCCCAGCCCTTGATGTCCTCCTTTCCTCTTTGGTGCAAAGGGAGCAAGCGGCGAGCAGAGTATCAACAAAGGCATCCGTTTGATTGCAACAAGACCAAGACCGTCTGTGGCGGGAAGGAAGTCATTGTGAGCCCAAGCCAGCGTCACCACGAGCCTTTGACGGCGAGGACCAACTTTAGTCGAGGATAAGTGTACTAGATGTTCCCCTTCAAAATGGCCAATTGTTGGCGCCCTTCCGCTCAATATTTGGGGAGGCCGGGGCCTTTGCCTATAAATAGGAATAGCTACCCACGGTAGAGGCATCAAGAAATCAAGAGAGGATCCGGCATACGGATCGGCCAGAAAAACTCCTCCTAGCGTTCATCGCACCAGCCAGAACAGACCCTCATGAGGCTGTTCTTCTTTGTATTATTCATCATCGTCAGCCCAAGAGGCAATCCACCACACACAAACTAGAGTAGGGTATTACACCACAATGGTGGCCCGAACTAATAAACCTTGTTCTGTGTTGTTCCTTTCATAGCTTAGATCTTAGGCGGCGAGGTGCAGGAAGGTAGAGGTGAAATCTCCGTGCGCACCCAGTGTTGAACCTAGAGGGTGCTGCGGAACCGAAATCCGACATTTAGCGCCCGGGTAGAGTCGCGGAACTTGCCTTCGCCGACCCGCTCTCCTTGACATGACTTGCCCTGCAATGAGCAGCCGCCGCCGTTCGATCGCGGCGCTTGACAGAGGCCGGGGCTCCAGCCTTAGCCCGACCTTACAAGCCCAGATGCGGTGGCGGACAAGTTCAAGCGGAGGCGCCGTCGCGCTACTGGGCAAAGCTGTCCGTGACCCTTCCTGGTGGCGTCTGAGGAGGCCGTCCTCGAGGTGGGAGGCGCGACAGGGTCATGGATAGCTGGCTTCCATGGCCCTCACCGCCCAGCATGTGGCTGCTCACCTACCAGCGGCTTCCAGTAGCCTCTTGGGAAGAAGCTGCGCAACCTCTTCCTCGCCAGCCACCTGGCCGGCGCCCCGATCGTCAGGCTCTCTGGGCGGCTCGCGGCGCCACCTTGAGGCCGCCACGTCAAGGCGTTAAATCCGCGGGTTGGCGCTGCCTCCTGTGCGAGGCTCCCAGTCGGTCGGCGCCCAAGGCTGATCGCCTTGCTCGGAGGACCACCCTCCAACTCAACCTGCTCGAGCGCTCCCAATCTGTGCACCCCCACCATCTGCCAGTGCCGTCACGAGACACTCATCGGCAGTGGCGCGGGCCTCGGCATGCTCTCGGTTGAGGCCTTGACCTCCTCCACATGCCGGGCAACTTCAGGCCAGTCCTTCTTGGGCGTCGGGGCGGGTCATCCGGCTCCACAGGGCAGATCCGACTCCTGTAACTTTGGCACCTCGACAACTTGCGCTTGCGAATAATCGACTTATACTCCCCATCGGCCTCCCATACAATGCCATCCTCGGGTACCAGCTCGGCCAAGCTCATGGCGCGACTCACCACCTACAACCTCGAAGATGCCGGGAACAGGCGTCCTCACCGTGTCAGGAGACACCGGGGATGCGTTACAAGTACTCAAGCTTCGCCTTCAAGATCGCTCTTGCGGCGGCCCAACCTGCTGGACCAGAGCCCCCGAGCCAAGGGGCTCGCCAGCCAAGAAAAAGCGGTATTCACCCAGTACAAAGCGGAAAGCAGATACTTGTTGGCGAGGGCGGATCAACTGCGCCACCTTCACCAAAGCGCCAACCTCGAACCCGGCGGGAGGATGCCTGGTCAAGTTCCTGGCGTGAACAGGAAGGTGTTTGCACAGGAGCTGATCGGTGGCGGGGATCCCAGGCGTGTCGAGCATCACCTCAACGTGTGCTAGCGTCACATCTGTGAAGGAAGCGAAGCGGCAGTCCACTGGCGAGCTTTCATCATCAAGAGACCCATAAGTTGGGCTGCGGGGGTCATCCAGTCCGATACCCAGTTGGCTGGCCAACCACATTGTTGTGCGAAGAAAGGGGAAGGAGCGCATGTGTCGACTTCACCAACCTCAACAAAGCCTGCCCATAAGATCCATTCCGCTCCCTCGCATCGATCGGATCGCCGATTCCACCGTCACGACCTGCTATGTTTCTTGGATGCCTTCTCCGGATATCACGGATCAAGATGGCGGTAGAAAGGCGTGGAAAAACGGCCTTCTTGACCCCATGTGGATTGTCTTGCTACACATGCATGCCGTCCGGGCTGCATAGCAGAGAGCAACCTTCGGTGGTGATGCACATCACCTTGGGCCCGCAACTTCGGGAAGAATGTGGAGGCTTCGTCGATGACATTGTGGTGAAGTCTCGAGGCCAAAACCACGATACAGACACAGAGGAAACCTTGAGCCTCAGCAGTGTGAACCTGCAGCTCAACCGGAAAAGTGTGTGTTTGGGGTCCCCTCGGGAAAGCTCTTGGGCTTCCTCGTGTCCCCCGAGGCATAGAGGCTAACCGGAGAGAAGGTCAAGGCGGTCGGGACATGAGCCCATAAAGACCCTCGGAGAAATGCAGAAGCTCCTTTGGGCGTAACAGCTAGGGCCTTCATCTCAAGTTAGGGGCGGCGTTGCCTTTCTTCCAGCTAATGAAGAAAAGGGGACCTTTGAATGGTGAAGAGGCGGCGAGGTTTCAAGATCTCAAGAGGTACTGACCAACCCTCCGTGTGGTGGCCCGCGCCACAGGAACCCCTGGTGCTCTACCTTGCAGCCCTCCCTACTCCCGCCCGGTACCTGGGTGGCCAGTTGGGAGAACAATGAGCCAAAAGCCACCGACTGCCCGGGTCAAAGCGACGGGATCAAGAAGACCCACAAAGACCACTACCACAGCCGAAGGATCGGCCCTTGTGGCACTTCGGGACGGAAGAGACCCCTCCCTGGCGACCAGCCTCTGGAGGCTCCACTGCCTCGGGGGCGCCACGGTCTCGGAGGCGCCATCGACCTGGCCTCAAACCTCGTTGAACACCATGTGTGCCATCGTACAGTGTTGCGGGATGCAAGGACACGGTACCCCATGCCTCGAAACTCCTCCTCGCTATTGATGGCCTCGCGCAAGCTGCGGCACTATTTCAGGCCCACCCCATCAAGGTTGTCTCGGCGTACCTTGGAAAGGGTGCTCGAGGAGCCCTAACTCAGCTGGAAGAGTCGCCGAGTGGAACATTGAACTGCAAGCGTTTCAGCTCAATTCAGCACAACAGAGTCATCAAGGGGCGCATTAAGCAATTCGTGGCATCATGGGCCGGCGCCGGGCCTCAAGGCTGATGAGATCGGTCCCTCTCCCGAAGCAGGCGTCGGAAGGTTGGGTCATGTGCTTGACAGGGCATTCTCGAGGAGCAGCGCGGGGGCTGGGGCATGCTCATATCTCCTACTCAAGACAAGCTCTATTCTGCGGTGCAACTCTGTTTCCGGCCACGGAGAAAAGGTCTCCAACAACATAGCAGTATGAAGGCACGATAGCGGGCTGAAGGCCTTGACTGCCACAGGAGTGGCGCCTTACCATCAAGGGTGATTCACAACTCCTCGTCAACTTCTCCAATAAGGTATCTGAGCGAGGATGATGAACACATGGAAGCCTACCTTGCGGAGTCCTTGAGATGGAGAAAGCTTACGGGGCTTGGAGTTGCGGCATGTGCCCGTGGCACCAATCGAGGCCGGCGACGCCGCCAGCGCATCGGCGGCTACCTCGAGGCATGGCGTCTTGAGGCTCTTCAAGCCCTCGTACGCCATCCTTTATCAAGCGCGGCGCAGCCTGGGGAGAACTCCGACCACGGCCTTGGAGCCGGTTTGTGCCTGGCCTCGGCCTTTGCTCTTGTTTGGAGCCTCAAGAGGGTCTTTGGATCCTGAGCCGGGCTACTAGCGCAAGGGGCCTTGCGGAGAAGGAGGAGAAGCGGAGGCGTGTGTTGGCGGCAAGCCACGGCATCTTGCATCGAGGATGGAAGCTCTACGGAGCGACCAAATGATGTGTCCTGTGCTGCATCTCTAGGGAGCAAGGGAAGGAACGCTGGCAGATGTACGGAGGAGATTGTGGGCATCATTCGTCATCCGCGGACCCTCGTTGGCAAAGGCGTTCCATGATGGTTTCTATTGGCTGCACTCAATGATGTCGTCGAACTGGTGAAGGCTTGCGAGGCCTGCCAATTCCATGCCAGCAGATCCATCGGCGGCGGGAGATGCGCAAACTATACCCTCTCGTGGCCCTTCACGGTGCAGGGCTGGATATCCTGGGCCCGTTCCTCGGGCGCCGAGGCTATCGCTACCTCGTCGCCGTGCACAAGTTCACCAAGTGGGCTGAAGTGGGCCGTCCGCACCATCGCGAGCTCTGCGGTCAAATTCATCAAGGGCATCGTGAGCGGTTCAGGTGCGAACCGCATCATCACCGACAGCGGTTCGCGTTCATCGATAACCTTTTCAAAACATATTATGCTAACCTTGGGGCGCAGATATGCTACGCCTCGATAGCGCACCCGAACAGCGATCAAGTCGGCGGGCCAGCGCGGAGGTCTTGAAGGCCTCAAGACCAGGGCGTTCAAGAAGAATGGAGGCATGCGGCGAGGGTTGATCTGACGAGCTGCGATCGGTGTTGTGGTCCATCCGCTGCAACATGACCAAGCCGACGGCGAGACCCGTTCTTCCTGGTCTATGGAGCTGAAGAGTCCTCCCTCACGAGTGGGAGCGTTGCTCATGCAGGTCTGGCGTTGACGAAGCAGCGGGGCGCCATCACGAGGGCGAACTGGTGTTGGGGAGGAGCATCGTCGGGAAGCCAGCTGCGGCGGCAAGGTACCAGCAAGCACTACCGATACCACTTCGCAACATCTGCCCGGACCCTCGGTGGGAGACCTCATGCTCAGCGAGTTCTCTCGGGGAGGATTGCATAAGCTCTCTCCCATGTGGGAGGAGCCGTTCAAGGTTATTCATGTTTCGAGCCCGCTCCGTGCGCTTGGAGACTCGGGAGGGTGCTGTCGAGCCGTGGAACATCCGGCACCTAAGGAGGTTTACCCCTAAAGAAGGCCCGAGCACATGAAGAAAGCGAGCACTGTGAAGTGATCACGTTTTGGAAAAGGCCTAGAGCACTGTGAAGAAAGCGAGCCTGTGAAGTGATGCGTTTTGGAAAGGCCCGGAGCTTGTGAAGAAAGCGAGCGCTGTGTAATGACGTTTTGAAAGGCCCGAGCACATGAAGAAAGCGACCGCTTTGTGGTGATCGTTTTGAAAAGTCCAGCTTGTGAAGAAAGGAGCGCACAGAAGTGATCCATTTTGGAGAAGGCCGAGCCTATAGAAAGGACGCTGTGAAGCGTTGCATTTGGGAAAGGCCGGGCACATGAAGAAGGCAAGCGCTTGTGGAGTGTATCTTTACGAGAAAGGCCGGACCTGTGAAGAAAAATAGCGCGCTGTGAAGCTACGTGCCGTGACACTCTCACGTAATAATGAGTTGGGGCTGTACCGCCCGAAGTCTCGAGGCGCCTTGACCTCGGGTCTGGGCTCCATGGCAACACTTAGCTCCGCTGGTGAGAAGGCGTCGAAGACTAGATTAGGTTCAGACGCAGCTTTTCTTATTTGCTTTACTGCGGATTGGCATTTATTCCCATTCGAGGTTTTATTAAAGTTGTTGTCGTCTTTGGCTCGTGACTCTTTGCTTTTCGCTCTCTGCCTCGATTTCTCTCCGCAAGTCTCGCGAGAACAGCAGGCACCCTCGTGAGTGTTTTCCGCCCTGTCGTTTGAGGCTTTCTTACCGGGTCCACTACGAGGCACCCTCAGATCCGTGCCCCAGAGCTACGTGCAACACTGAGACCAAGGTCAGTCGCCTCCAGCTGAGAGCCGAGGCTACCTCTCGGACCTAACCTTCCATAGACATGAGGCGTTCGGCAGGCCCGGCCTCGGGAAACAAAGACCTGACAGGCGCCCCGAGCTAAGTAATTTCTCCTTGAGCGTGTGGCACAGGCATAATACCAAAATAGCGAGCGATGCGATAATTAACAACAATGGTCCAAGCTGCATGCCTGACCTACCTCTGTCTCTTTTGCAAGGAAAGGAAAAAGAACAAAACAAGCGGCACTGACACCAACTCACGGGGAGGCTCGAACCGCCTCGGGCTCAGGCGGACTCCCCTCGCTTCACGAAGCAGATGGTAGGCGGACCTGCTACCTCCCCTCGGTGACCTTGGTGGCAGGAGGCTGTCACGGCCACCATTGGAAGAGCCGCTGCCCGGAAGAAAAGTCGTCGAGCTCGGCAGACCTCGGCCTCGCCACCCAGCGTATCGTCTTCATCATCGGCTAGGCTGGGCCCGCGTCCACGTTCGTCGTTCTCGAGGCAGCATCAGCCGGCGACCGTCTTCCCGAACACCCTCACATAGAGGTGGCATCGCAAATCAAACTTGAAGTGCAGGGTGCACCGGCTCAGACCAGCGGCGTGCAAGCGTTGCCAGCCACCCGGGGAGGCGAGGGAGCTGGGGCAGGTCTTTGGTGGCTCGCCCGGCAACTGCTGAACTCGGCAGCACCTCTGCCGAATGGAAGCTTATGGCCTAGGGGGTGTGGCCGTGCCCCCAATGACTGCCGCCCGTCCTGTGGAGATCACCTCCACGACGCGAGCCACCATAGAACCACAGGGTGTTTGCGAGGCTGCCTCGACCAGCTTAGGCGGGGAGAGTCGAGGCTCCACTGGCGAGCCTTCCCCTTCTCCTGGCGAGAACCTCTTTGGTGGAATCATGAAGAAAAAGCAAGAGGAGTGGACTAGAAGGGGCGTCGTCTGTATTTATAGCCGAGGAAGGCCAACCACGGCCTCATGATCGCGGTAATCATGACCGCTTTACCAAAATAAAAGAAGACTACCCCAAATGCTACACAGATCCCGATCGTCCCAACTGAGCTCCACTCTTGATCAACTGAAATGAAACAACACAATGAACAAGATCTTCATCGAGCTCCTCCTTGAGCTCGGGAAAAGGCCACCCGCACGGTTTCATCGGCACCGCAAACTGGTTTTGGAAGTATCGTGAGTCACGGGACTCAGCAATCTCACACCCGCGAGATCAAGACTATTTAAGCTTAAAGGTAAGACAGGGGTAGTGAGGTGGAGCTGCAGACAGCGACTAGCATATATGGTGGCTAACATACGCAAAAGAGAGCGAGAAGAGAAGGCAAAAGCACGGTCGAACAACTATGATCAAGAAGTGATCCTAGAACAACCTCGTCAAACATAACTCCAACATCGTGTTCACTTCCCGGACTCCCGAGAAGAGACCATCACAGTTACACACGCGTTGGTGTATTTTAATTAAGATCAACCGGGTTTTCTACAACGGACATTAACAAATTCCCATCTGCCACATAACGCTGCACGGCTTTGAAAGATAATACCTGCAGGGTGTCCCAACTTAGCCCATGATAAGCTCTCGCGATCAACGAAGGTATTCCTTCTCCCGGAAGACCCGATCAGTCTCGAATCCGGCTACAAGACATTTCGACAGCAATAAAACAAGACCAGCAAAGCCGCCCGATCTACCGACAATCCCGATAGGAGCTGCACATATCTCGTTCTCAGGGCAACACGGATGAGACATCCTACGAGTAAAACCAAACCTCGAGTTTCCACGAGGGGCCCCATGATCTACTCGGTTCAGGCCAGCAGTTAGAGAAGCACCGGCCGGGGGCTAAAATAAAGATGACCCTCGGGCTCCGAAACCCAAGGGAAAAAGGGCATAGGTGAGGCAAATGGTAAAACCAATGTTGGGCCTTCTTTGGAAAAGTCTTATTCAAAGCGAACTGTCAAGGGGTCCCATAAATCACCCGACCGCGTTAGGGACGCAAAATCCGGGAACATAACACGGTATGACGGAAACTAGGGCGGCAAGAGTGGAACAAAACACCAGGCATAAGGCCGAGCCTTCCACCCTTTACCAAGTATATAGATGCGTTAATTAAATAAGATATATTGCGATAACCCAACAAGTAAACATGTTCCAACAAGGAACAACATCTCCATGTTCCAACAAGGAACAAACTTCATCTTCACCTGCAACTAACAACGCTATAAGAGGGGCTGAGCAAAGCGGTAACATAGCCAAACAACGGTTTGCTAGGAAAGGATGGTTAGGGGCTTGACACGGCAATATGGGAAGGCATGATAAGCAAGTGATAGGCATCATAGCATAGGCATAGCAAAAGAGCGAGCAACTAGCAAGCAAAGATAGTAGTGATTTCGAGGGTATGGTCATCTTGCCGAAATCCGCAAGGAAGAAGAACGAGTCCATGAAGAAGACAAGCGGACGAAGTCGAATGAATCCTCACAACTCCGGAGCGGAACGAAGCTAACGAGAGAAACAACCGGAAAGAAGCAAACAACATAGTAAACAACCATCACATAAACATGACATGATGCACAAACAAGTATGATGCATGTCCGGTTTAAATAGCATGGCATGGCAAAGTGCAACAAACAATACCACAAATTAAGTGGAGTTCAATATGCAGCGAGTTGCATATTGACGAACACCACATCAATTATTTAGTTCTCTCTCGGTTAGGCTACCCAACAATATTAAATGTCGATAACATGGCAAGAGGTGAAGCATAATGAAACTACCTATCTAGGCAAGTTTAAATGAGGCGGAAACAACGAACAACAATTCGGAAAATCCCCATATGCAAATTATGGATTCGGTACTGATCTGCCCTAAACACAATTTTAGAGTTGTTAAACATGCAAAGTAAAGTGTACCATGTTAAACTAGGCATTTTTCTACCCCATTTACATATATAATTTATTTAAAATGGAGCTACGGTTATTTAGTTATGAAATAAATCATTTTAACATGGCATTTAAGCAAATTAATGCAAACAACAATTTTAAACATTTTAATTGTTGTTATCATGATCTGGATGACATGTGCACGTTATATGCAATTTTTATGAAAAGCGTTGACAAGAGCAAGTTAAGAAGCATTGTGTCACCGTGGTGGAAGAAAAGGGGTGCCATGGCAACGAATCCGAAAATGGTGCCACGGCAACATATCGGTTCCGTAGCTCATGAAGATACGGAGCAAAAGAAAGTGTGGGCGTGAGCGAGTCATGCAAGATGGTGGGGTGATCCCGATTACCGGGTTCCCACGAGACGATGGCGTGGCAACGAGGAGGAAACAAGCGAGCGACAATCTCGGACACGGTGCAAACGGGCATCTCATACAACATATGCATTCGATCCACGGCGGTCGTCTCGGATTATACCTTCGGATCGTGCAAACGGGACGGAAAGCGTTTCGTAGAGGGAAGTAGACGTTCACGGGTCGCGAGGGAAGTAGAGGAAGTAGTCGTTCTCGCGATGATCGCCGAGGGAAGTAGTGGTACACGGCGACGGTAGAGGAAGTAGTGTTTCACGTTCATTTTCGAAGAGGTACTTGACGGGTCCGAATCCCTTTGGGGTTGTCGTGGTACTTGCGGTCTCGCGATGGTAGTCATTACGGCGTAGGGGAAGTAAGCGTTCATGTTCGATGGTAGTGGTACATCTCGTCGCCGAAGTAGTTGTTCATGTCCCGTGGATGTTCGGGGTCCACGGGGTCTTCGAGGGTCGACGGTAGTGGTACACGTTTTCGTAGATGTTCGAGTCGTCGATAGCGGTACTTGAAGAATCCCGAAACGGACTTAGCGTCTTCATGCGTAGGGGTACTTAGCGTTCCGGAGACGACGGTAGAGGTACTTGGTGTATCGTCGGGGTACTTGTCGCATCATCGTGGAAGTAGTCATTCGGGCTTCCGTGCGGACTTGGTGGTGGTGTACTTGGCGAATCCACGTAGTCGGTACTTGGCGTTTCCGGTTCAGGTCTTGGAGAAATCCTCGGAGATGATAGTGGCAGACGAACTTGGCGATCCTCGTTGACCTGGTACTTGGCGTCTCATACTGGCTGATCCAAAACGAAGAAAGGCAAAAGGGCCTCTGGTGGAACAGCAGCAAGGCAACTCATGCCCGACAATGAAGCAACAAAATTCGGCCACGATGTGGTGGTGGATCAGAACACCAAGAAGCAGGGCGTCGGCGAGGGAGACGGGATGCGTTCAGCAGAGGCCAGTGGCGGCGCACGCCCATGACACACACGAGGACAAGCAGGGCGTCGAGGAGGGCAGCAGAGGCGACAGGCGGAGCAGAGGTCCAAGGCCATGGCGCGGAGGAGGAGAGGGCAGAGCGACGGGCATGGTTGCGGAGCCGTGGGGCTCGGCGCGAGTCCTCGGGGCGCCGGCGGCAGAAAACGGCGACGGGGTCGCGAGGCGGACGGCGGCACGCGGGAGAAGGAAGGGCGAGGAGGAGGTCGGGCGCGGCGCTCCTGGTGGAGCTTGTCGGCGACGAGGAGGCCACCGGGGGGTCCGGCCTGGTCGTTGACGAGGGCGACGGGGATCGGGTTCGGCGTCGGCGAGAGGTCGGGTGCAGGTGCTCGAGGCTCCTCTCCTCGGCCCGGGCAACGAGGGTTTAGCGAGGCGGGATCGAGAGGGAGAGAGTGAGATGGGGATCGGGATGAGCGATGGGGAGAAGGGGATCGGGCACGAGAGAGGAGATGGCGGCGCTGGAGGAAGGGATCGAGGGAGAGAAGTGTATCGGGAGAGTGGGTGGATAAGAGGAGAGCGGGCAGGCCTCTTGGGCCGACTAGGTCAGGCCGCAGGTGGGCCTTAAGCGGGCTTCGGCTATGCACTGCTCCCCTCTCTCTTGATATACTCCTTACAGAAAAAAAAAATAGAGAGAGACCAAAAGAATCAAGAGAAGAGGCCATGGAGAAGAATACAATGGTGGGATATTTTTGTAAGGCTTTATGGAATGTTTCCAACCCAACAAGAGTGGTTCCAGCAAAATAGGCGAAGTGAAACCCAAAATTATTTAACTTGCGCCAAAGGAGTTTGAATGGAGTCTAGGATTTAGGAGTGTCCAAAAATGTTAAGACTTTAGGAGGAGCCTCGATAAATGGAGAAAGAAATATGGAGAAAGTTTGGAGAACAAACATGAAGCAAAAGGCATGAGAATTAAATTGCAAGTGTGTTATGGTGAATTCCAAATTAATGGAATATTTTTAATATAGCTCCCTAATATTGGGAGGATATGTTATAAAGAGAAGTCACCATGTGAATCCCTCGGTTTAAATGGATCGAAAAATCCATACAATTTATTTAGTTGAGTTTTAAAAAAATAATGATATGATGGCATGATGAGATGATGCAATGCAAGAGATGACATGATGAATGCTCAAACAAAACAAATCACATGGCAAAACTCGGAAACCCTGGAAGGCAACTGAAGCTCCGGTCTTGGGGCGTCACAACACTCCACCACTACGAGAGGATCTCGTCCCGAGATCTAGGATGGCACCGGAGAAAAGCGGAAGAGGAAGAGGTAAAACTAAGTTGCTTCTTTGACAAACGCATGAAACCAATGAACCTCGAGAGGTTGAAACAAAATGAAAGAAAGAGAACAACGAAGATGAACAAAGTTGAAAACACTCTGTTAGAAAAGGAGAACATGGGATACGACGAAAACCAAGAGGTTAAGTGATAACATAGATATTGACACCACTCCGGTTAAAACTAGATCGAGAAGGAATAAGATTGATATAATTTGGACAGCACTCCGACTGAAAATGGAAGGAGTTGAACAAGAACTTGGCAAAAGGAAAGCACCTGGATGAGACTCCGGTTAAAAGAGGAACGATAGACACAACACTCCGGTTAAAAACGATAAGCAAGGAAAAGGACATGGTCTTGACAAAAGAAGATGATGGGTCGAAGAGAGCAACATCACAATGCCTCCGGAAACAATGCATGATAGATAGAAAGTTGGAATGAATAGAACGAAGAATGAAACCAACATCTCCCACCATAAATGAATTTGAAAGAGCATCCTTACGAAGTAGGATTGAACGGAGTTGTTTGAAAAACAACAACGATAAGGATAAGCTTGTAGTGGGCTTATGAAAACATCTCAAAATTATGAGGTGAGCTTCTGCCACTAACGGAAACAATTGATTGGATTGAGATCAACAAGAAGAGATGAAAACTGCTTTCGCCGAGAGGATAGTTAAAAACTTGGATCATTGATAAGCACCACAATATCAACATTCCTTAGGGAAGGCTGTAGGTGAAATATAACCCAAAATAACTCCAACAAAAGATTGATGGTTTTAAAATACCTCATTCTTGACAACATGTGAATCATGAAACACGAACTCAAATTGTCGAGAATGACATAACACCACCTCAAATGATAAGGTAGAACAAATTGCACTTCGAAATGCAAGATGAAGAATGCTTGAACGCCTCAAAACAAAACATGTGTTGAGCAACATGCTTATTTTAGAGTATAGCTTGACGGATCTTAACTCCGCGAGAAATCTTGATGAACAATTGGAGAAATGAAAAGAATCCTTGACGAACCACCATGTAGAGCCTCCATGAAGAACTCGGTAAGAAAAGGATGATAAAAGAAAGAGAAGTTGAAAACACAAGGTGAAGCCTTGCAGTGTTAAGATGAAGCTTTGAAATGATATAACCGAGAAAACTTGGAACTCCGGAAAGAAAGATGAACAAATGAAATCACGAATTTTTGACGATCCTCCGGAATAAGGAATTGAACTTACTCGATGAAACAAGAATAAGAATTACATTATGCTGATCCTTCACCAATAAAATTGATGGAAAGCAATGGATTTGTCATACTACTTATTCTCATTGAAAAAAATGATTACAGATAGAGATGTAGCGCAAACTTGAGAAGGTATTGACGGAACCACCGGTGGGATTTGGAAACAACAAATGAATTGATATGATAAAGAAGGAAGTGAAATCTTGAACGAACCACCGTAAGAATTGAGAATGAACGTAGCAAAGGCACAATTCACCGGGAAGAATTGGAAAACGAATGAAGATATTTGAGGGGATTTAGATACATTAGAACGAAGAGATCATGAACTGATTAGAGGATATTTCGACGATGCACCGGTGAGATTTGGAAAACAAGAGTGAGATGTTGAGAATGAATAATTCTGATATGATGGGCTCCGAAGAATCAAACTGAAAAGACTCCTGAAATGCTCCGGGTGGGTTAAAAGAATTCTCACAATCAAAACAATTATGAGGATGGCACGAAACTAGAACCATGAATCTTGAAGAGAATGGAGCAAGATTTAAGAGAACTCATCTTCCGTCTTCACATCGAAGAATGACGATGAGAAACACCACCATGAATTGTTGAGATACTCCGGGTTGAAAATTAGAAGGGTTGAACCAACGATGAAGATAATTTGAAAGATATTGGACAAAGGCATATGACTGATGAAAACCCATTCTTACGTCAAGCTTCGAAAAGAATTTGGGAATAGCTCCGGGAAAATTAGAAGAGTTAGGTAAGATCCTGGAAAAAGACCTGTGGGTTATGGGCCCACTCAAAAGAACCACCGTTGAACAAATGTTTGAAACAGATATTGCACCGGTAGAATTAAATGGCTTGAATGAGATAGCATCCTCGAAAGAACTTGAGTGAATTGAGAATGGAAACTAGAATCTTCTGAGATATCTTCAACACTCCGGAACAATTGAATAGTGAGAAGTGGATGATTAAGAGATGCACCGACATGAGAAAACATTTGAAACGATGAAAAGAATACGATCAACACTGAAAACTTGACTTAAATCCACCGGAGAAGAAAATTAGAATGGAACAATGATAAGGTTAAAGCTTCCTTAGCGTCTTCATGAGAAATCACCGGATAAAACATTTATAGGAAAAGAATGAAGAAACTTCACTCAACAAAAAGTGATACTTGATTAAGAAATCTGAGTCCTTGAAGAAAAAGGGTGGGAGGGCGGGAAATCAAAACAACTTGGGTCGGATGAAACGAACACCGTTATGAAAAAGCTTAGAATTGATCTTGCGAATGTTGGAATGATCGGATCCACTTGAAGAGAAGCACGCCGGTTGAGAAAAGAATTAACATGACAAGCTCAGTGATCAAGAAGGATTAGTATTCACATAGCAATATGAGAACACCATTTAGGAAAGGTATGGAATCAACACTTGGCATTGAAGCAACTCGAATACCACAAAACAAAACAAAACCAAAAGAGTGGCTTCAAGAATGAGCCGGAACAAACACATGATAGAGATTTCGCCCAAAGTGTTCGTGGTGGGGCCCACACGGACACGACGTATAGCGGACGTCACGAATGACAAACAAGACGTCCCGAATCAGCATAGCCAAGGATTCTTTAAGGCGTCTCGCGACCCCATCAGAATCGACCGTGAATGGGCGGACCACTAGACGTTGAGCCCCAATCTCAAATCATACATCATCGGAAAGAATATCACGTAGCTACTAGAATTCCCACCTATAAACTCCCGAAACTTTCGGTTATGCAATCTGGTGTTGGGGATACAGGGACACAAAATATATCACCCAAACTAACAATACCTAGATCCATTTGTATCCATCCGTCAACACATAACCAAGAAATCCTCGAAATCGTGTACCTCGACCTTGAAAAACATCCGTTATACAAGTCATGGCAATACTCCCTTTTCGCCTCGATCTTTGGGCTATCGAGGGTTATCTCACCAACAACTGCACAAAAGAGATTTCGATGTCGGTAAAAGTCGGTATTCGAATCTGCAGCGATAAAATTGTGACGACAACACCTCGAGCTCAACTCCCGGACACCGCCACAACCCCTAAATGTCGGGAGGCACCAAGAACAATGTTCTCGTCACAAAACCATCGGAACGATTCCAAGATACCAGCGTGATCCTAAAAAAATTTAGTGAAATTTGGGAGAGAAAAGTCAAAACTCTCGTCGGGATACCTCACCGAGCGGCGAAGGGTGAGGAGTAAAAAGAATCCTACTCTCGATATATATAATCCTAAGACTCAAAACATTTTCCGTTCTAGACTCAACAACGCATGACAAACAATCAAGTAGGGGCTCCTAAGTCGGGAAGGCTCGATACCAACTTATGCGCCCTCGATGCGGCTATATCTCCCACGTGTCGAAGCACGACTTAGAGGCATAACCGCATTGAAAGCAATGTCGCAAGTGAGGTAATCTTCACACAACCCATGTAATACATAAGGAAAGAGATACATAGTTGGCTTACAATCGCCACTTCACACAATACATGAGTAAAACATTACATCATACGGTACAATCAAGGTCCGACTACGGAACCAAAATAAAAGAAGACTACCCCAAATGCTACGGATCCCGATCGTCCCAACTGGCTCCACTCTTGATCAAGCTGAAGCGAAACAACACAATGAACAAGATCTTCATCGAGCTCCTCCTTGAGCTCGGGTGCGCCACCCTGCGGTTTCATCGGCACCTGCAAACTGGTTTTGGAAGTATCTGTGAGTCACGGGGACTCAGCAATCTCACACCCGCGAGATCAAGACTATTTAAGCTTAAAGGTAAGACAGCGGTAGTGAGGTGGAGCTGCAGCAAGCGACTAGCATATATGGTGGCTAACATACGCAAAAGAGAGCGAGAAGAGAAGGCAAAAGCACGGTCGAACAACTATGATCAAGAAGTGATCCTAGAACAACCTACGTCAAACATAACTCCAACACCGTGTTCACTTCCGGACTCCCGAGAAGAGACCATCACAGTTACACACTTGATTGGTGTATTTTAATTAAGATCAACCGGGTTTTCTACAACCGGACATTAACAAATTCCCATCTGCCACATAACGCGGACACGGCTTTGAAGATAATACCTGCAGGGTGTCCCAACTTAGCCCATGATAAGCCCTCGCGATCAACGAAGGTATTCCTTCTCCCGGAAGACCCGATCAGTCTCGAATCCGGCTACAAGACATTTCGACAGCAATAAAACAAGACCAGCAAAGCCGCCCGATCGCCGACAATCCCGATAGGAGCTGCACATATCTCGTTCTCGAGGCAACACGGATGAGACATCCTACGAGTAAAACCAAACCTCGAGTTGCCACGAGGGGCCCCATGATCTACTCGGTTCAGGCCAGCACTTAGAGAAGCAACGGCCGGGGGCTAAAATAAAGATGACCCTCGGGCTCCGAAACCCAAGGGAAAAAGGGCATAGGTGAGGCAAATGGTAAAACCAATGTTGGGCCTTTCTGGAAAAGTCTTATTCAAAGCGAACTGTCAAGGGGTCCCATAAATCACCCGACCGCGTTAGGGACGCAAAATCCGGGAACATAACACCGATATAGCGGAAACTAGGGCGGCAAGAGTGGAACAAAACACCAGGCATAAGGCCGAGCCTTCCACCCTTTACCAAGTATATAGATGCGTTAATTAAATAAGATATATTGCGATAACCCAACAAGTAAACATGTTCCAACAAGGAACAACATCTCCATGTTCAACAAGGAACAAACTTCATCTTCACCGCAACTAACAATGCTATAAGAGGGCTGAGCAAAGCGGTAACATAGCCAAACAACGGTTTGCTAGGAAAGGATGGTTAGGGCTTGACACGGCAATATGGGAAGGCATGATAAGCAAGTGATAGGCATCGTAGCATAGGCATAGCAAAAGAGCGAGCAACTAGCAAGCAAAGATAGTAGTGATTTCGAGGTATGGTCATCTTGCACGAAATCCCGCAAGGAAGAAGAACGAGTCCATGAAGAAGACAAACGGACGAAGTCGAATGAATCCTCACAACTCCGGAACGGAACCGAAGCTAACGAGAGAAACAACCCGGAAAGAAGCAAACAACATAGTAAACAACCATCACATAAACATGACATGATGCACAAACAAGTATGATGCATGTCCGGTTTAAATAGCATGGCATGGCAAAGTGCAACAAACAATACCACAAATTAAGTGGAGTTCAATATGCAACGAGTTGCATATTGACGGAACACCACATCAATTATTTAGTTCTCTCTCGGTTAGGCTACCCAACAATATTAAATGTCGATAACATGGCAAGAGGTGAAGCATAATGAAACTACCTATCTAGGCAAGTTTAAATGAGGCCGGAAACAACGAACAACAATTCCGGAAAATCCCCATATGCAAATTATGGATTCGGTGCTGATCTGCCCTAAACACAATTTTAGAGTTGTTAAACATGCAAAGTAAAGTGTACCATGTTAAACTAGGCATTTTTCTACCCCATTTACATATATAATTTATTTAAAATGGAGCTACGGTTATTTAGTTATGAAATAAATCATTTTAACATGGCATTTAAGCAAATTAATGCAAACAACAATTTTAAACATTTTAATTGTTGTTATCATGATGCGGATGACATGTGCACGTTATATGCAATTTTTTATGAAAACGTTGACAAGAGCAAGTTAAGAAGCATTGTGTCACCGTGGTGGAAGAAAAGGGGTGCCACGGCAACGAATCCGAAAATGGTGCCACGGCAACATATCGGTTCCGGTAGCTCATGAAGATACCGGAGCAAAAGAAAGTGTGGACGTGAGCGAGTCATGCAAGATGGTGGGGTGATCCCGATTACCGGGTTCCCACGAGACGATGGCGTGGCAACGAGGAGGAAACAAGCGAGCGACAATCTCGGACACGGTGCAAACGGGCATCTCATACAACATATGCATTCGATCCACGGCGGTCGTCTCGGGTTATACCTTCGGATCGTGCAAACGGGACGGAAAGCGCTTCGTAGAGGGAAGTAGACGTTCACGGGTCGTCGAGGGAAGTAGAGGAAGTAGTCGTTCTTGCGATGATCGCCGAGGGAAGTAGTGGTACACGGCGACGGTAGAGGAAGTAGTGTTTCACGTTCATTTTGAAGAGGTACTTGACGGGTCCGAATCCTTCGGGTTGTCGTGGTACTTGCGGTCTCGCGATGGTAGTCGATTACGGCGTAGGGGAAGTAGAGCGTTCATGTTCGATGGTAGTGGTACATCTCGTCATCGGAGTAGTTGTTCATGTCCGTGGATGTTCGGGGTCCACGGGTCTTCGAGGGTCGACGGTAGTGGTACACGTTTTCGTAGATGTTCGAGTCGTCGATAGCGGTACTTGAAGAATCGAAAGCGGACTTAGCGTCTTCATGCGCGAGGGGTACTTGAGCGTTTCCGGAGACGGCGGTAGAGGTACTTGGTGTATCGTCGGGTACTTGTCGCATCATCGTGGAAGTAGTCATTCGGCTTCCGTGCGGACTTGGTGGTGGTGTACTTGGCGAATCCACGTGGTCGGTACTTGGCGTTTCGGTTCAGGTCTTGGAGAAATCCTCGGAGATGATAGTGGCGAGCGAACTTGGCGATCCTCGTTGACTGGTACTTGGCGTCTCATCTTGGCTGATCCAAAACGAAGAAAGGCAAAAGGGCCTCTGGTGGAACAGCAGCAAGGCAACTCATGCCCGACAATGAAGCAACAAAATTCGCCACGATGTGGTGGTGGATCGAACACCAAGAAGCAGGGCGTCGGCGAGGGAGGCGGGCAGCGTTCAGCAGAGGCGATGGTGGCGCACGCCCATGACACACACGAGGACAAGCAGGGCGTCGAGGAGGGCAGCAGAGGCGACAGGCGGAGCAGAGGGTCCAAGGCCATGGCGCGGAGGAGGAGCAGGGCCAGAGCGGCGGGCATGGTTGCGAGCCGTGGGGCTCGGGCGCGAGTCCTCGGGCGCCGGGCGACAGAAAACGGCGACGGGGTCGCGAGGCGGACGGCGGCACGCGGGAGAAGGAAGGGCGAGGAGGAGGTCGGGCGTGGCGCTCCTGGTGGAGCTTGTCGGCGACGAGGAGGCCACCGGGGGGTCCGGCCTGGTCGTTGACGAGGGCGACGGGGATCGGGTTCGGCGTCGGCGAGAGGGTCGGGTGCAGGTGCTCGAGGAGCTCCTCTCCTCGAGCGCTCGGGCGACGAGGGTTTGGCGAGGAGGCGCGGGATCAAGAGGGAGAGAGTGAGATGGGGATCGGGATGAGCGATGGGGAGAAGGGGATCGGGCACGAGAGAGGAGATGGCGGCGCTGGAGGAAGGGATCGAGGGAGAGAAGTGTATCGGGAGAGTGGGTGGATAAGATGAGAGCGGGCGGGCCTCTTGGGCCGACTAGGTCAGGCCGCAGGTGGGCCTTAAGCGGGCTTCGGCTATGCACTGCTCCCCTCTCTCTTGATATACTCCTTACAGAAAAAAAATAGAGAGAGACCAAAAGAATCAAGAGAAGAGGCCATGGAGAAGAATACAATGGTGGGATATTTTTGTAAGGCTTTATGGAATGTTTCCAACCCAACAAGAGTGGTTCCAGCAAAATAGGCGAAGTTAAACCCAAAATTATTTAACTTGCGCCAAAGGAGTTTGAATGGAGTCTAGGATTTAGGAGTGTCCAAAAATGTTAAGACTTTAGGAGGAGCCTCGATAAATGGAGAAAGAAATATGGAGAAAGTTTGGAGAACAAACATGAAGCAAAAGGCATGAGAATTAAATTGCAAGTGTGTTATGGTGAATTCCAAATTAATGGAATATTTTTAATATAGCTCCCTAATATTGGGAGGATATGTTATAAAGAGAAGTCACCATGTGAATCCCTCGGTTTAAATGGATCGAAAAATCCATACAATTTATTTAGTTGAGTTTTAAAAAAATAATGATATGATGGCATGATGAGATGATGCAATGCAAGAGATGACATGATGAATGTTCAAACAAAACAAATCACATGGCAAAACTCGGAAACCCTGGAAGGCAACTGAAGCTCCGGTCTTGGGGCGTCACATACGTGGAGGCCGCCGACGACCAGGAGTAATTAGGAGGCTCCCAGGCAGGAGGCCTTGCCTTTTCGATCGTTGCTGCTTTTGTGCTAGCCTTCTTAAGGCAAACTTGTCTAACTCATGTCTGTACTCAGATATTGTTGCTTCCGCTGACTCTTGTGTATTCGAGCTTATGTATTCGAGCCCTCGAGGCCCCTGGCTTGTAATATAAAGCTTGTATTATTTTAATTTGTGTCTAGAGTTGTGTTGTGATATCTTCTCGTGAGTCCTTGATCTTGATCGTACACATTTGCGTGTATGATTAGTGTACGATTGAATCGAGGGCGTCACAAGTTGGTATCAGAGCCGACTGCCTGTAGGAATCTCCCTTGCAACTCCTTGGCCGAAGTCGAGTCTAGAATTTACATAACCTTTACTAACATGGCTGTGCGGCCCATGGGCCCACGTCGCCATTGGGTGGTATTAGGATCTTTTATTCCTCGTCTATACTCTGGGATCCTGATCTCTCTTCTATTCGAGTTAAATGATTTCGCTAACTCTAACACTAGGTTCTCGTAACTACTTCCTCCCGGAGAGCCCCTTCATTCCAGATGATGGCTTGATTCAACAGGAGACCCCGAAGATACTCTCCAATGTTATCCCGAGAACTTGTGTTCATTTCTTTTGCAATCCCTTAACACCGTTGAATCCTTATGGATAACTGCGTGCCTCGCCGTTCATACTTCCATCCCTAGTTGTTCTTGTTATTACATGATATCGAAAAGTATTCTCCGACTTTCGAGAATCCTTTTTCTGACTGCATTGCAGTTCTTTTCTGCCTGAATAACCCTACAAATAATTCGTCACACTTATCGAGGATTCGTTCATCCCCGATTGTTTAGGTATTTCACAAAAGTCTTTGAAATACCATTCGATCTTCCGAAAATCCTCAGCAGCCTATTGTTGTTGAAATTCTTGTTTGCTTGCATTATGGTTAATTGCATATTTCTAGTAATCTTCGTTGACATCCACTATCACTATCATTCCGAGTCCCTTGATCCAATATGTCGCGAATGCTCGTATTCCTTAATCAGATCCTAGCATTCATCCTTCCGGCTCAGACGTCACTCCAAACATGAGCTTGTTCTTGTCAAATCAAACCTTGATTGATTGTCGACCTGTATCGATTCAACTCAATTATCTTTTGATCAGAGCCTCTGCTTCAGATCTTCTGATTTGAAAATCGTAATTCCTTTGTATTCAAGCTTTGAAGTTATCCGGTTATATCTATAACCCGATGCCTTTGCATTCTTTCTTCTTCTGGGTGAGTACCGATACTCACATCAGATCTTTTATGGACTGCCATATCCTTGGTTGGATTATTATCCGACAATGTCCTTCATATTCATTAAACTTGTGAGTTTTGCCCTGACACATAATGCCTTTGGTAAGTTCTATCATCTGCTTTTGTCAACCATGTTCTGCTTTACAGCTGGTATATTTTAATCCTAAAGTTTGTGGTATATGTTCCCAAGATGCCCCTATGGGTTGAACCTATGCCTTCCCTAATTCGTGTGAACCCGAGAGTTTTCACGAGTCATACTCTTCTGGTGTTTTGCCAGATAAAATTTCAACACTACAAATTCTTCGAAATCAAGAGGTGAATGAAAAGTCATGTATTGGAGAAGTGGGAGTCGACCTTGAACCTTGCGTTCATGCCCATGGACACGATGTCGATCTTATCATGGAAGCTTCTCGTAAAAATAATTACTCCTTGGTATAAGTTCATCTTATATCTGAGATTTGGTTTTCTGTAATCGTGGTTCCGGCCATATTGATATTCTTTGATTCCTTTTCTCGGACAAGTTAAAGCACTTGTCTTATGTAGACCAATGCATCTCTGCAACCTCTATTTTGATCTACCTCGAGTATTGCCCCCTGTTATTTCGAGGATATTGTGTCATTGCACTACCTCTTATGAATTCTCATTGGAATGATACTCCATCACATCATTCATAGCCTGATCGGCTATATCATTATCGAGCTATTTTTAACTGTGCTACCCGGACCTTCTTCCCCGAGCACAATTTTCAACGATGAGCTAAGCCTACATCGATTTTCCTCGTCATATCATTTTGCCTTGAATAGCAAGCTTAATTTCGAGTTTGTTTCGTACCCGTGGTTCCAATAACCTTTCACTTCATCATTCCTTTGACTTGATGTCATCGCCGATCGATTACATCTTCATGAAATCTCTCGACAAATGTGTCGTGATCATCATCAACATTTTGAGCTCTTCCAGGATATCAATCGAATTCATGATGAGAAATACAATCCTTGCCCCTCGATGATTTATGTTATCATTGACAACATTCTTGCCTTCCCCAACACAAACTTGTTCATATAATTTTGGTAATACATCCTTTTGACTTGTCGATGGATTGTTCTTGAGCCGTCGGCCACACCCTCATCTTTTCCTTGCTGAAATTGTATGACTTATTTTCTAAGTTGTTTCCGATGGATCCTTTGTGTATCCGAAGTCTGACATTTCCACGATGACCATGTCAACACTATCCGAAGCATGTGTGTGGTACTACGATCATCAACAAGAACCTTTGGAGCGCAATGCTAACTGTTCTTGATCAATTATCAAACACCGTTATACGGGTAAACCTCATATATTCCTTGCCCCTTTGTCTAAATGGTTTAATACTTGGAGCCCTATCATGCTCTGCTTTTCTTTGGGAAAGTTATAATCTAATACTTGGGTATAAACACCTTTCCTTTCCATTGGTCTGATTATCATAATAATCACTTTTTTCTTTCCATTGTTTTGTTTAACATTTCTTGTGTTCTATATGATACAAGCAGTAATATTTCACTGCTTACGTAAACACCTCGATGTACAAACTCTATCAGTAAGACCTTGTTACTATTGTTGATGACATTCCGGTAGCCACCGATGGACGAGAACTTTGCTTATTGGTCCGCCTCGTTCAACGAGCAGGAAAATGGTTCTCTTCGACCCTCGCCCTTGGTACCAGCGTTGTTTCCAACATAACTGACAGGTTGTCCGTTGTCCTACCTTGCTATCATGGTCGTGCAAACGTTAGCACCCTTCCTGCTTTTAACCCATATGGTGGGCCCATAACCCACAGTTCCACAGATCGAAACTGACTCTCTGTACACCCCTGTTTTCCAAAATTGTTCCTCGCACTTGGCTTCGAATGTAAATCACGAGCCACCTTCCTAGCGGTCTATTCTGGTATCAGACGCAATACTTATTCCCATTGCTCTGAGCCCCTTTCACCCTCTGTTTCAGGCAATGAACGATTGCATACCCGGTTGAAGCTTCTTTTTGCTCCTCCTTACCTTGCTCTCGATGACTCTTGAATTTCAACTCGAGAGATATTTGTACCTCATTCCCTGAATTGTTCACCAGATAATCAACCCTATAAGGGCCAATTCTCCCGAAGTTGCTCTTTACTTCCCCACTTAAATCTCGGGACGAGATTTCTTGTAGTGGAGGAGATTTGTAACACCCCAGTGTCATGCTACAGTAATCTCCTGTTAATGGTGCCATGTCATCATGTTACTGTTGCTAATCTTCACTTGATCCAAATCACAATTCAAATTCAAATCCAATCTACAGTCAAAATTCATATTTGTCAGACATGAAATCTAAAATGTTCATCATGTGGCAATTATTCTTTGATAATATTGGCAGTGAACTAACTTTTTTCCAAAATGCCTAAGTGCCCTAAACTAGTTAAAACAGTGGCTAAAACATTTAAATTAAATGCTTTTTAAGTTAAAAAATGCTAAGCTAATGTATTATAATGTTAAGCTTAATGTGGCAGTAGCCTAAGTTATACTCTTATGCTAAGTGTAAGTTTTATAAATTATAAAACTGTTTTGCTTTTTGAAAATAAAAGAAAGCAGAGAAGTTTTAAAAGAAAGCCAAAAACAAAAAAAAATGTGTGAAAAGGCCCACTGCCCCTGGGCCTAGATCACCCCCCGGCCCAGTCGGCCAGCCCATCCCGGCGCAGCCCACCTCTCCCCGCATAACCCCCCACGCCTCCTCGAACCCTAGCCCGATCCACCACCACACCGCCACTTCCCCTCACGATCCCTCGCTCCTCTCCCCCACCCCACGACCAGATCTGGATCGGGGACGCTCGCCCCCCGACCCTGGTGACCGCGTCTCCCCGCGCGTCGACCCCGCCACCGAATCGCCGAGCGTCGCCCCTCCCGGCCTCCTCCCCGCAGCCCCGTCCCCTCTCCCTTGTGGCCCGAAGCCTGCTCAACACCATCGCCATCGCCTCACCTCACCCCCGATGCCCGCCCGCGCGCCGCCATCGATCTGGAACTAGGACTCGGCCCCGAGGCCACCGCCGTTCAGAGTCCCCCTCGCTGGAGCCACGACGTTGCCGGACCGCGCCCTTGTCCCCTCCTCATGCAGCTTCATTGAGCCTCGCCGCCCCCCTTCTCACGACGAATGTGAGCACCGCATCTCCCCCCCCTCTGCTCGCCGCTGCAGCACCCGGGCGCGCCCTCGGCACGGCCACCCACGGCCGCGCACCCTCACGCACGGGCCCTGCCCCGGTCCTCCCCTGCTTGCTCGCCCGACCGTGCTTCGGTGCCCGCTCTCAGCCGTCCCCAGGTGCGCCCTCTGGCGCTGCGTGCCGCCCCGTGCTGCCTCCCCCTCGGCCGTGCGGTGGCCGCCGACCCTTCCTGCACGTCGTCGCGGAGCACCCGGTGGCGGCTCTCGCGCCGGTCGCCTCCCAACGCGCTCGTGCCTCCTGGCGTCGTGGTTGCGGTGCCTGCTTCTGGTACTCCCTGCTCCGCTTGATGCTCCCGTCGCTGGCCGCCGGTGCCCAGCCGCGCCCATGCGTCCATCCGCACGGGCGCCCCTGCCCATGCCCCTCGCCCGTTAAGCCTGCTCCAGTGGCTTTTGTGCCACTGGCAGCAGGGGCCCTCTCCCTGTTTTTTATAATTAATAATAAAAAAGGAATTATAATAAAAATAATTAACTTAATTAGATTGGTTTAATTAAGTTTAATTAGAATTAGTTAGCTTAATCACCTCATTTAGTTAAACTAAACTGGTAGACTAGCCTAATGAGGCTATGACAGGAGGACCCCACCCCCTGTTGAGCAGTCAAACGTTGGTGGTCAGCTGGGACCCAACCCACATGTAAACTTCAGACATACGTGTGCATGCAGAACTGGGTACCTGTAGCATTTTAGTCTTTTTTTTAATTAATAGTAATTTCAGAATATTGCTAAAACTTTATTAATTCATAGAAAAATAACTGTAGCTTGGATGAAAATACTTTGTACATGAAAGTTGCTCAGAACGACGAGACGAATCTAAACACGCGGTCCGTTCGCCCGCCACATGTCCCTAGCATAGCAAACGTTGAACTTTTCCCCTCCGGTTCATCTGTCTGACAGATGTCCGGAACCGGGAAAACTTTCCCGGATGTTTTCCCTCTTCGCCAGTATTGCCTAATGCTACGTTAGATCACCTCTTCCCCGCTTATTGTCTTGTTATGCTATGTTAGCTTTATATTTACTGTTTCTTCCCCCTCTTCTCTCCGGTAGACCCCGAGACCGATGCTGCCCCTGTGATCGACTACGTCACCGACGACCCCTCCTTGCCAGAGCAACCATGCAAGCCCCCCCTTTGATCATCCTGATATCGCCCATTCCATTCTCTCATGCTTGCATTAGATTTTGCTACTGTTATTGTTTGCTCCTATTCTGTTGCATAGCCTGCTTTTGTATCTGTTGTTGTACCTTACATGCTTATCCTAAACTGCTTAGTATAGGTTGGTTAGTGATCCATCAGTGACCCCCACCTTGTCCTTGTTGCCCCTGATTCATCATTGGAGACCCGATCAACGGGATCGAAGACCAGGCCCCGACACCGCACATCACTTTCCCATTAGTTGCTCGACAATACTAGGTTACCATCGAGTACCGAGGGTGAGTCCTCATCAGTACTCCTGATGTTAACCCTGTAGTGTAGCTATTCGGTCGTGGTCATCGAGGGTGATTTCCTCTTTAACCACTTCTGATACGACTCTATCGTGCAACCCCTCAAGTGTGGACCTCGAGGGTGAATCCTCTTACGTTCACCTTGATGATTACATCGAGTGGAATTCACCGGGGGTGATTCCTCGGGCTTTCCCCTTGATGTTTAGACACACAGTTACTATGATTACTATGACTTTACACTGAGCCATGTTACTAAAGACGGGTCGACCCTGAGGGGTACCCGTGCGAGCTTAATTGCGAGTGATGTGGAGACGGGTTGACCTTGAGGGTGCCCGCGAGATAATTACGAGGCGTGGCTGGGCATTCCTAGCCCTTGCCGCAAGTCCTCGAGACGGGGCAACGGGGTCACATCTTTCATGAGTCTCTGCTTGTTACCACGCGTTCCTAATCCACTATGATTTGGATATTTGATCCGAGGGGCCTCTGGCCTGATAGCACTAACCATCACGTGGGCATAGTATGGGTGTTCTACGTCGTATGCATCAGCCGAAGCTTAATAGGCGTCGACAATCGAGTGGCGCGCGGGTTGGACTGCGTGGCGCTGCCTTGTTGAAGGAGGTAGCTAGGTCTGCTCACCGGCAGCGTCGCATAGCGTCAGGAGTTCGGGGAGATGGCCCATGAACCACAGGGGCATAGGTTTAGTCCGGCGTGCTGGCCTCTCTATTAAGCCTAGGTCGGGTTGCGGCGTATTGTTTGGCGAGGCGGGCATGACCCTGGAAAGTGTGTCCGGCGGAGTTAAGCGGCGTGGTGGGTAAGTTGGTGCACCCTGCAGGGAAGAAAACATCTATCGATAGCCTGTCCTATGGTAGCGGACACTTGGGTTGTATCGATCGATACAACTAGAACTAGATACTTGTGATGAGAATTGGATGGCGATGAGAAATGGATTGTGATGATAAGCTGGATAGTATGGCTCGGGATTTTCTTTCTCACGGAGTCGAGAAAGGATCTCGGCGAGGTTGATAACACTACTACTACTTTACCTTATGCTACTCTACTCCCTCTGCATTTGCTGCAAGATGGTGGTTTCCGAAGATGCTAGTCTTCGATAGGAATAAACCTTCTTTCTATTCGGCATTCTGCAGCCAGTCCACATATACAACCTTTCCTTTGATAATGTTGCATATGTAGTGTAGATCCTTGCTTGCGAGTACTTTGGATGTGTACTCACGGTTGCTTTGCTCCCCCCTTTCCCCTCTCTTCTTCTTTCCGGTTGATGCAACCAGATGTTGGAGCCCAGAAGTCAGATGCCACCGCCGATGTCTACTGCTACATGGAGGCCGCCGACGACCAGGAGTAATTAGGAGGCTCCCAGGCAGGAGGCCTTGCCTTTTCGATCGTTGCTACTTTTGTGCTAGCCTTCTTAAGGCAAACTTGTCTAACTCATGTCTGTACTCAGATATTGTTGCTTCCGCTGACTCTTGTGTATTCGAGCTTATGTATTCGAGCCCTCGAGGCCCCTGGCTTGTAATATAAAGCTTGTATTATTTTAATTTGTGTCTAAAGTTGTGTTGTGATATCTTCTCGTGAGTCCTTGATCTTGATCATACACATTTGCGTGTATGATTAGTGTACGATTGAATCGAGGGCGTCACAGGACGGTTCCAGTGAGACAACCCACCATGTACTCCTACATGGCCTCTCACCGCTACCTTTACCAAATCGTGTTCACACACTTCACTCTCAACATCGGAACATATCGTAACACTCCAATTCACACCCAATGAATCAGACCTGACACAACTCTAAGCAATAGCAGGCATAGCATGGTAGGAACACAACATGGCTCAATCAACTCCTACACATGCTAGTGGGTTTCAACTATTTACTGTGGCAATGACAGGTCATGCAGAGGAATGGGTTCAACTACCGCAGCACAAAGTAGCAGATGAATCGTTGTTGTCCTAATGCAATAACTGAGAGCAGGACCGAGAGAGTAGGATTGTATCGGAATGAACAAGGGGTTTGCTTGCACGGTAAATCAACAAGGGAGGCTTGCTTCACAGACAGTACTCTCGAGCACTCTCGTAGCTGGACCTATCGAGAAGGAACGGTGCCAACAATCAATACACAAGCATATGCAACAATATGATGCATGAACATGGCATGTAGATGTGATGCTGTTTGGGCTAATGCAACTAGCATTCAGTTTGGAAGAGGTCCATTTGAACCAAGAATTCAAATGCAACTCCAAGTTAAGCTCTTATATATGCCATTATAGTGTTTCACCTATACAGCAGGTATAACTTGGTTTGTCATGCATGAAACTGGTGCAGATGGATAGATTGCATTTTTCTGATAATTTTTCATATATAAATTATTTCAATCTGAGCTACGGTTGAATTTATATGATTTTTTGAAGTTTTGCTAATTTTCTGGAATTTCCTGTTTAGAAATAATTCCAGAAAATGAATAGCTGCGTCAGCATTGCGTCAGCAAGTCAACGGCGCTGACCAGGTCAAATCTGACGTGTGGGGGCCACACATCAGTGTCTCAGTTAGTTAACAGGGGGGTTTATTTGGTCTAATTAGGATTAGAGGGCGCCGGGCCCACTGTCAGTGTCAGGGGTGGTTAGCAAAATGGTGATTAGCCTTAAGCTAATCACCTGGCTGGTCGGGCTCGCATGTCAGGCCGGCTAGGGTCGTCGGCGGCGACCTCTGGACGCGGCGGCGTCCGCGATTCAGGCCACGGGGGCGGCGGCTGGGAGCACCAGGCGTAGCCGTGCTCTCCGCATCTAGTGGGGTAGGTGGGAGGAGCTGGGAGGCCGGGCTTCGCGGGAGCGGCTTCATGGCGGCGGAGTTCGGCTTGAGGTCTTGGCAGCTACGGCGCACGGGAGACAGGGAGAAGGGGAACCGACAGCTGGGCTCCAGAGGACGGAAGAGCAGCTCAGCGGGCTCGGGGGGGGCTGACGGCGCGTGGCGTCGCGGAGATCCACGGCGGCGGAGGTGAAGAAAGCGGCAGCGATGGCTCCACAGGCGTCCGGCGAGGCACGGCTTAGCGGAGAGGACGAGGAAGGTGGCGCTGAGCTCGTGGGCACGTCGGAGGGGCGAGGCTGGGCAGTGGGCGCGACAGAAGAGCAGCGGCGGCGGCGGCGGCAGCCGGGCGCTGGGAGAGGGAGAGGTCTAGGGAGGAGGAGAGCGAGAGAGTGAGAGAGGTCGGGCTGCTGCGTGGCGACTTTCGGGATGGCCGAGCAAGCAGGTGGCGTGGCAGACGCGTGGCTTGCAGGCTGGGCGCGTGCCCTATCCTCTGGCGCGAGGAAGGGAGGGCAGCACTTGCCGGTCGGTGGGCCGACCTGTTGGCCATGGGCTGAGCCAGGCTGCACAGGGAGGTAAGTGCAGGTGGGTTTCTTCCCTTTTGCTTCTATTTTGTTTTTGTTTTCTATTTTCTGACATTTGTTTTGATTTAATAAAAATACTAAACCATTTTATTTCCTTGTGCCAATTTTTGCAGGAGCTAGTGGTATTATACCAGAGCTCCCCATCAACTAGCACAATTTTTGGACAACATTGTATATATATAACAATATATATCCAAAGCAAATAATTACTGGATTAATTCCAAATGCCCAGAATAAATACTTATAAGCTCCCAAAAATATTGGTTTGATTTTTATCTCTTCCCAATATTTTCAGAGGGCAACATGAGCATTTTCTTGGACCTTTTTGGAGCAATTTTTACTTGGGTCAATTTCCAAAAAGATTCTGAGGGTTTCACAAATCCTCATTTCAATTTAAATGGAATTTAAACATGATGCACAAATGACTAGCTAGTCTAGGTCATACCAGAACTAGGGATGTGACAACTCGCCCCACTTGAAAGAATCTCGCCCCGAGATTGTGGGTCGACGGAAAGAAAGGGGTACTCGATCGAAGGCGATCTTCTCGCTCCCAAGTAGCTTCTCTCTTGGAATGATGAGACCACTGAACCTTGAGAAACTTGATGTTACGGCGTCCGATAACACGCTCTGCTTGATCAAGAATGTGAACGGGTACTCTCGGTATGTGAGGCTATCTTGGAGATCAAGCGTTTGTGGTCCACCGCGGATAGGATCCGAGAAGCAACGCTGAGTTGAGAGGCGTGGAAGACATCATGCACTCTGGAAAGATGTGGGGTAGTTCAATTGGTAGGAAACCTCTCCTCGTTTAGCGAGAATGCGAAAAGGACCAATGTAACGAGGAGCCAACTTGCCCTTGATACGAAGCGATGGGTACCCTTTAGAGGAGTAACCGAAGGTAAGCCTTGTCGCCAACTTCATAAGCCACTTCCTTGTGAAAGCGGTCATCTTGGCTCTTTTGACGAGATTGGGCTGTTTTCAAATTCTCACGAATGATGCGAACTTGCTCTTACGCCTCTGGATCATGTCGGTCCAAAGAATTGTCTTTCACGGTTTCGACCAGTTCAAGGGTGTTCGACATCTTCGTCCATAGAGAATCTCAAAAGGAGCTTTCTTGAGACTGGATTGATAGCTATTGTTATAAGCAAACTTCGGCGAAAGGAAGACATTTCTCCCAATCCATACCGAATGAGATAACGCAAGCTCTAAGCATGTCTTGAGAATTTGGTTGACCCTTTCCACGACCACTCGGTGAGGGTGGAAAGCGGTACTGAAGGAAAGATGGGTCCCCATGGCAGTTTGGAAACTCTCCCAGAAATGAGAAGTGAAAAGACTGCCACGGTCTGAATTGATCTCTAGTGGAACACCATGAAGTGACACTATTTGAGAAATATATAAGTCAGCGAGCTGACTAGCGGTGATACTCTCTCGAACAGGAAGGAAGTGAGCCACTTTGGAAAGACGATCAACGACTTCGAAGATAGCGTTATTCCCTTTCTTGGTCCTGGGAAAGCCGGTGATGAAATCCATACCAACTTTATCCCATTTCCACTCAGGAATAGCTAAAGGCTGAAGGGTGCCCGCAGGCCTTTGATGCTCTGCCTTAACGCCGACGACCAACGTCGCAGTTAGCAATAAACTGAGCGATTTCTCTCTTCATCCTAGTCCACGGAACCTCTGGCGAGGTCTGATACATCTTAGTACTACCGGGATGAATTGTGAGAGGAGATTCATGCGCCTCCTTAAGAATCAATTTTCGCAGATGTTGATTCTTGGGAACCCTGGCGATTCTCAAAGAAAACAACACCACGATCATCCATAGAGAAACATCCACCAACTCCTTCTTAATGTTTCTCTTGATGCGGATAACACCCTATCAAACTTCTGGTCAGAAATGATCTGATCCTCAAGGGTAGGTTTCGCCACCAAGGTAGAAAGGAATCCGTGAGGAGAAATGTGAAGGTTAAGCTTACAGAATTCCTCATGGAGAAGTGGTTGACCCTGCTGCAACATGAGATTGTTGCAATAGGATTCTGACTTAGCGCATCAGCCATGACATTAGCTTTGCACGGGTGTAGGTAATCCCTAGATCATAATATGAGATCAACTCCAACCAACGTCTTTGCCTAAGGTTCAAATCTGGCTGGGTGAAGATATACTTGAGACTCGGTGATTGGTGTAGATCTATAGCGTTTACCAAGAAGGTAGTGTCGCCAGGTCTTGAGTGCATAGACTACGGTGCAAGCTCTAGATCATGTGTAGGATAATTCTCCTCATGTGGATGCAATTGGCGAGATGCATAGGCAATCACATGACGATCCTGCATAAGAATGCAACCTAGTCCCTGTCGTGAGGCATCATGATAGATAACAAAGTCTTTAGTGAAATCTGGTGGCACAAGTATGGGAGCAGAAGTCAGGCGTCTTTTTAGTTCCTGAAAACTGTACTCACACTGTGGGGACCACTCAAACTTTTTATCTTTCTTGAGAAGTTCCGTGAGGGGTTTGGCTACTTTGGAGAAGTTTTCAACAAAGCGGCGACAATAGCTGGCTAGACCAAGGAAACTCCTAACTTGTTTAACGGTTTGGTGGAGTCAATCGAGAGCGGCTGAACTCTCTCGGGATTGACAGCAATGCCCTTACCAGAGATCACGTGGCCGAGATAGGTCACCTCTGGCAACCAAAATTCACACTTGGAGAACTTGGCATAAAGGCGGTGCTCTCTGAGTTTTTCTAGCACAAGTCTAAGATGTTCGGCATGCTCTTCGTCGTTCTTCGAGTATATAAGGATATCATCGAGGTAAACCATGACGAACTTATCTAGGTATTCCATGAAGATCGAGTTCATCAAGCGAGAGAATGTAGCTGGAGCGTTGGTTAGACCAAAGGACATGACGGTGTACTCGTACTGGCCATAGCGAGTGACAAAGGATGTCTTGGGGATGTCCCCGTTTCTGATCTTGATTTGGTGGTAGCCTAACCTCAAATCCATCTTGGAAAAGACTGAGGATCCAGCGAGCTGATCATATAGGTCGTTGATCCTGGGGAGCGGATATTTGTTCTTTATCATGACCAGGTTAACGGGACGATAATCTACAACCATCCGGTCCGTACCATCCTTCTTCTTGACGAAGAGGACGGGGCAAGCCCAAGGATAAGAACTAGGACGGATGAAACCCTTTTGCAAGGACTCATCAAGTTGTTTCTTAAGCTCGGCTAGTTCTAAGGGTGCCATTTTGTAAGGTCTCCTAGAGATTGGAGCGGTTCCTGGGATAAGATCTATCACGAACTCTACATCTCTGTCAGGTGGAACACTTGGCAGTTCCTCTGGAAAAACATCCAGAAAGTCACGGACTACCGGGATATCTTCAAGGTCTGGAAGAGGGCTGGCATTAAGAGAATAGAGCTGACGCTTTGCAACTCTAGTGGAGACAGTGACTATCTTGCCAGATGGGTGTGTAAGCTGAACGGACCTAGTATAACAATCAATCTTGGCATAATGAGCTTTCATCCAGTCCATACCCAAGATGATGTTAATATCTGTAGACTTGAGGGCTACAAGTGAGGCAAGGAATACAAGTCTGTCAACAAGGATTTCATTATCATGGCTTACACTAGAAGTTTTCCATTTGGATCCAGGGGTTTGAATGACTAGTGGAGAGGGCATATCACAAAATGATATGTTGTGTCAAGTCAGCTCCCACTAAACGTGGACGTGTGCATCATGTCTCAGCTAAAGACGCTCATGATGATCCGGATGTCGTTCTTGGTACACTAGTTCCGCTTGGACTTCGACGTTTAGCTTGTTACCTCAGCTACGATCTTGTGCCCTCGACAGGATGTGGTAGATAGTCAGGCTTCTCAGCCTTTTTAATTTGTAGATGTCTGTACTCAGACATGTTAAGCTTCCGTTTGTGCTTGTTGCTTGTATGCTCTGAATGTTGGGTCATGAGACCCATGTTTGTAATATCTCGCTCCTCGGAGCCTAATGAATAAATATTTGAGTCGTAGAGTTATGTTGTGATGCCATGTTGTATTTACACATATTGAGCATATTGTGTGTATGTTTGAAATGCTTGGTATGTGTGGGATCCGACAATCTAGTTGTTTATCCTTGGCAGCCTCTCATATGGGGAAATGTAGTCTAGTGCCTCTGGCGATAGTAGTCCGCTACAGCCCGGTTCACGGAGTCTCCGCTAGCCCCAGACTACTGCTCTGGACACTTGATTGGCGGCATGTGTTTCACTTCGTTCTGTATACGTCCCCGAGGAAATGTCACGCGGTGACAACCGGAGTCCGGCCTAGCCTGCTACAGCCCGGGATACCGGAGTCCTGTTAGCCCAGTGCTACAGCCCGGATTCACACGTTGATGACCGACATGCTCGATGTGATTCATGTATGCCTGTCCCCATGGGTTAGTGCCGCTTCGGGTTCACGACTAGCCATGTCGGCCCGGGTTCTCTGTCATATGGATGCTAGCGACATTATCATATCGTGAGCCAAAAGGCATAAGCGGTCCGGGCCATGGTAAGCGACACCCATGGGAATACCGTGCGTGAGGCCGCAAAGTGATATGAGGTGTTACCGGCTAGGTCGATGTGACTTGGAATCGGGGTCCTGACAGCGTTGGTATCAGAGCCTGACTGCCTGTAGGATTACCAAGCCAAACTGGTTGAAGTTGTGTCTAGAAATGCTTTAGTTATGTAAGGGAATTGATTGTGGAAGGGAATGTAAGGCTCTTTTTACTCCTTATACTTCATGGCCTTCTGATCTGAGTCATCCTCTTCTCTCCTATGGGGGTTAAGAACTAGGCTTCTCATCTATCTATCAGGGTGACGTGTTACTAATCCATAGACCTTTAAGATTGTTGGTTTTAAGTCTCAGTTCAGTTTTTACTACTTCCATATGTTAACTGTTGATCTCGAAACCTTGATATGATGTTGTTGAGTGGCTATGCCACCATTTTGCTTGATGTCTCAAATCTTTTTGAGCAATTACAACCGTTATGCTGTCCGAGTCATCCCAGGTCTCTGAATAGTCTGATGCATTTGCAAAACCTTCTTTCCGTTCCTGATGTCCTTTTTGGTCAGAATAAGCACACTAATTGCTGAGTTGAGGTACTCCAGTACCTCGACATATCTGTTGGAGCCATTATTATGACCCTAGGTGTTTAGGGAGTCACCTAGTAAACTAGCCATGTTTTGTGTCCCGATGTGATAACTCTGGCCACCATTCTCGAAAGCATCCCGTGATGCCATTTAGTAGTAGGCATTCTACTCCTGGGTTTCTGAACCCGAGATTCACCCTACCTCATGTTGTTAGTATTTGCTAGTTCCTTTAGGATATTAGTAACCTTTGCATTAGTCCTCGAGGTCCGTGGTATTTCCTTCTTCCAAATGCTATGAACCGCTTATGGCAGAAGTTCCTCGCTGAACTAAAGGATCACAATCAGAGTACTCTTGAGGAGTTCTCCATTCATAATTGTGAATCTGTGAGTTCTACTTTCCTGCATGGGTTATCCGGAAGAAACCTGTTGAACTTGATTCGACATACTAACCTATGCATCCACAACTCAGAAAGTTATATGCTCCTCGAGTTGTTCCTCCTTAGTTGTATTCCGACCCCCGTCTGTCAATTCATAGTCAAGAGTATGTGTGCGATCGTGTTTATCGATGCCCTTTTATTCTTGTGGTCCGTCAAGCCATTCTATTCCGGAATGACTAGGAGAAACAAACTCCAGTACCTCATCCATATCCAGGATTGGGTCAAAGCAGTTGTATTCCGCAGATCAAAATGCCAATTCAGCTTTTGTTACTTTCTACCTCAAGTATTACCCACTTTATGTTAGGAATGTCATGAGAGTTGCACCCTCTCTTATGAATTCTTGGCGTAGTGATACTTCTCGCCATCATTATTCACTCCTCGGTTTCGTGTTGTCGCAACCGGAAAACCGACAAGTAAACTGTGATGTGTGAAATCAATACCCCGAGCAACTCGTTGCTTGGTAGTAAATGGACAATATTCTCATTCTTAGTGTGTTGGTTATTAAATCATCATCCTAAGATTGATCGTGCTATCTAGTCCTTATTTCCGGTGTACTCTTCGATCAATGAGTTAGGACTGTGCCAATTCCTCACTCTTTGGATCATATCGTCTTGCCCTGAAAAGCAAGATTGTTCTCGACCCTAGTAATGTATCGGTGGTTCATGATATTCCGATTATCTTCTCGGAGGTATCACCAGGTTGTCACCTGACCGCTATGTTGAGTTCGTAATCATGTTGGTTTTCCTCCAAACCATCCATTCTCCAAAAATCTTTGTTGGATACCCCTGAGCTAGTTGGTTAAGCCAAACAACAACTTGGAGAGTTGGAAGATAAAAGCTTGCCTGACTTAGTTCGTTCCAAAGGGATATTCTTGTGTAGTGTGTGTTGAAGAAATATGATATCTTCATCGAATGGTTCCTGTGATCATTTGTTGAATCTATTGTCTTGTCCAAACTTTGACTCGAGTATGGGCTATCGTCAAGTCAAATCAGAACCAACAATGTTCGTAATGTTGTCTTACTCGTGGTTGATCCCTCGAGCATACACCATTACATCTTTGGTATGACCAATGCTATCACCGTGTTCACATGATGGTGGAAGTCTAGTGATATGGAAATTCCGATGAGTTGCTGTTGAGCCCATCAGTAGCATTTTGTCTCCCCCATGATTCATGTTGAACATCAACCTAGTGTTGGAAACTTTGTAAGCAATGCCTTCGTGTTCCGTCCATGAAGCTTATGCTTGGATGGAAGAAGTGACTTCCTCTAATTCACGTGCATTAGGTGCAAGTTGCCGCCATGAATTTGGGAAAGGTTTGTTTTGTTTCCCTTGGAATCATCCCAAGTCAGTCATGCACATGTGCAAAGTATTCTGTAGTCTGGAGACTTGCAACCTTCATTCTATATGTATTCCTAGCACACCAAGCCACTGATCGACTTGTTCAAGGAAAAGAAGTCTATGCTTGGGATGTAATCCATGGACTTGCATAAAGACTTTGATATCCTCGATGATGGTTCCCCATCTGAACCCGGTAGTGTTTTATTATAAGACTACTATGTGGTCATGCTTGTCTCGAACAACATGTTCACATGTTTGTAGCAGAACCCGCTCATGTTTTGGAGCTCACTACTATAGTCCATCTCCCGAGAATCTCGCAACATCATCTCGTCGATTTGTGTTGCACCCTTCCCTTTCGGACATCTTTGATGCAGGTATCCTATTACCAATCGGATCTGAATCTCAGGCAGATATGATGGTTGGAACGTTCCCAATAGTTGCATTTTGTTCCCAGCTTGCACCCCATTGTGCCAATTTCCATGGGCTGCCCCTCTCAGTAATTGATGTCTAGGATCATCCTCAAAAGTGGACTTACCATGGGTCCCATCCATTTCTGATGATAAGCAAAATCATCCATCGCGTTGTCTTCAACAAGGTAGTCCACATCATCCATTCTAGTCCGAGTATGTCATTCTTTCGAACTCTTTCAAATGATCGATTGTGATTGCCTTAGGCTGGTATAAAGAGTTCCAATGATCTATGATCAAAAGTAATTCTTTTTGCCACTTAAGGGAACAGCTCAACGAGTCACTTTTCCCAAGCTGCCCCGTTACGGAATCTTGGCAATTATTTCCTCGCCACCTTGACACCATCCACCATCTCTCTAAGCGTGGAATTGATGCCACCAAATCAAACCTCGTTGTTTGTTCTTCCATCCTTCTCAATGTGTTTTGTGTCTCAACTCGAGATGTTTCTACATCTCATTCCGTGAGTTGATCATGTTTACTTGATCTTCGTGAAGATCGAATCATGTAGAGCCTCCCTATCTTTCCATTGTCGTGTTGGATGGAGTTCTCAAAGCAAGATGTCAATATCATGATGACGTTCAAATCAACATTCTTATGAAGTGCAACTTGGATCGTGAAGACCGTGATAGTTTGTGCCCCCTCTGTCTTCTTATCTCACGTCTTGAATCTCGGGACGAGATTCTTGTTTAGTGGGGGTGAGCTGTCACAGCCCCAGATCAGCCCTTGCTTGACTTTGCCTGCTCAACATGTCATCATGTTTAAATTCCTAAGAAATTTGAAATGGGGATGTTCAAACCCTAGCATCAAAAGGAATTCACTAGGTTCAACTGAAATATTACAGTGTTTCCAAATGGCTTTCAGAAATGTTCATCATTTAAGGAAATGCTAGAAACAATAACGGAGGTGTTGCACATTTTCCATGACATATTTGGGCTCTGAATTAAATCATACTCTATTTGCATTTGGACATTTAAATGCTATAAAATATTTAAAATGTCCAAATAATCATAAACTTAAATGTTTACTATTGGATATATTCCAAACAGTGGGCTTGAGCAAGTTTCATGATTTTTGAGTGTGCCTAAGTATTTATAATAAAGCCCTGACATTACAGAAGAAATAGAAAACATAACAAATTAAATAACACAGAGAGAGAGAGAGTTAGTACAGGGCCAATTACATGCGGCCCGAGGCAGCCAACCAGTGGCGATGCCGATCGTCTCCCTACTCCCGCCGGAGGGCGAGGCGTGTGCCCGCGCAGCTGCAGCGTCCATGCCACCTCCTCCTGCCTGCTAGCTTGCGTGGCGCGTGGACAGACCCTCGAGGCCGTCTGGATCACTCGACCGCCCGCACTCTCCCCTCGTCTCCCTCTCGCCCTTTCCACCATGGCCGAGGCGCCCATGAGCTCGCTGCCGCCATAGCCGCAGCCACCTGCTCCCCTCACCGCCCCTCTGAGTCCGCAAGAACCGCCGGCGACCGCTGCCCGCCCCACCACAGCCCCAAGCTGGGGCGACCTGCATCTCCGGCTACTCCCCTTCTTCCTCCTCGGTCACGGAGATCGTCGCCGCTGATTAAATGCGTCCACAGGGCTTCCACGAGCCATGACCCCTCTCCGACCCGTTGTGAGCTCCTCTTCCTCTCCCCTAGCTCCCGTGCTCGTTTGGCCTCCGTAGCGCCATTTCCACCACCCAGCTCCCCCGCCCGGCAATGGCGCCGTCATGGCTAGGGCCATAGTGGCTCAAGCCAAGCTCCTTTGTTGTGCTCAGCGCAACACCGGGAGCCCGTATCCACCACCAGCCCCTCCTCCCGTGCACCGTAGCGTCGAACCCAACCCCGTCCGAACTCCGGCGGCCGCAAGAGTTGCCGCTGTCGTCAATTTAGTCCACTCCGGCGTGAGTTGTTGCCTCTGTTGGATGCGCACGACCCGGGCTTCACGTGAAACCCCTCGCCGCCCATTTGGTAGCCGGAGGGCAAAACCCGAGCAACACCGCCGTCTCTGGACGTCGCCGGCGACTAACCGCCGACCTAATCCGGTTGTTAGGGGCTAATCACCCCACTAACTACCACCTGAGTCGATGACAGTCGGGCCCCACTGCCTAACTAATCGGCTAATAAAAATAGTTTAAGGTTAATTTAATTGCAGCGGGCCCACGCGTCTGCTTTGACTATGCTGACGTGTACGTTAACCTGGACCCACTGGTCAGCCTCTGTTCTTGCCTTGTCACACTGGCATGCGAGACCCACGCGTCAGGTTTGACCGGGGCTGCTCTGTTGATCTGCTGAGGTCGAGAAGACGCGATCTTGTGTGATAATAGGTTTATCTGGATTTGTTTTTACTCAGGAAATTCCAGAAAATAGTATAAACTTCTAAAAATCATAGTAATTCAACCGTAGCTCCAAATCAAATAATTTATATATGAAAAATTATCAGAAAAATCCAATCTATCCATCTGTACCATTTTCATGCATGTTAGAACAACTTATAGCTGCTGTTTAGCACAAAGCATATAAATGGCAATTTAATATCCATATATGGAGTTTGAATTTGAATCTTGGATTCAAACCAACTTCATTTATTCTGCTGCTAGTTGCATTAGCTCAAATCACAGCATTCTGACATGTCATGATCATGCATCATATTGTGCATTGCATTGATTGTGTTCTTTCTCAGTTGCCGGTGTTTGTCCCCTCTCGATAGACGTGGTTCTGACGATGAGTTCGATGACACCGATGAAGAACTATATTATCTTCACAAGTTCCAGGCAAGCAAAACCCCCTTGTTCATTCCGATACAATCCCACTCTCTGGCTCCTGCTCTCTTTTACTGCATTAGGACAACAACGATTCATACATTACTTGCTGCGGTAGCTGAACCCCTTTATCCTCTGCATGACTGTCATTCCACGATAAATAGATGAAACCCACTAGCATGAGTAGGAGTTGTTTGAGCCTGTTGTGCCTACTCATTCATGCTTGTTTGTCATGCCTGCTACTCCTTAGAGTTGAGTCAGGTCGATTCATCGGGAATGAATTGGAATGGTGTGTGAACATGTCCTACTGTTGAGAGCTAAGTGTGTGAACACGATTTGGTAAAGGTAGCGGTGAGAGGCCATGTAGGAGTACATGGTGGGTTGTCTCATTGAAGCCGTCCTCAGGAACTGAGTTCTGTGTTTGTGATCCATGAAACAGTTACTACAACACATTGGGATCCTTAATTGACTCTCTCGGCTTCTTAACCACCCTTGTTCTCTGTCCAGGAGTTGCAACTAGTTTCTGGTGTTTGTAGGATATGTGTTGGAGGCCGTGCGTAGCGCTGACCCTAAGGGTGGGCTATGATGCGGTAGATACACCGTGGCCCGGTGTACGGATTCGCCCGTTTGGTGTCTCGGGAACCCTGCACACATCGTTCGGGGCCGTTAGTGGAAACCTCGGCCGGACTCCCTGCGGATGGAACCCGAATAGGCGATAAACCTGGACTAGGGACTTGAGTGTTTAGGTAGGCCGTGGCCGACACCCTCGCCAGGCTTCCGCTTGAAGGTTGCCGAGATACATAACGTGTACATGGCGGTAAGTGGCGAGAGCGTGTGTGAAGAAGTACACCCCTGCAGGGTTAATATGATCTATTCGAATAGCCATGTCCGCGGAAAAGGACTTCTGGGTTGCCTATAACAGTTCATAGACAAGTGAAAGTGGATACTCTAACGAGTTACTTGCAGTCGTAGTTCAGGATAGCCACCGAGTCAAAGCTGGCTTGCTGCAGTCAAACTCCACCACCCCTTGTTGATAATGATGCATATGTAGATAGTTACGATGTAAGTCTTCTGAGTACGTTTGTACTCACGTTTGCTTATTTTATGTTTTGCGAGAGGCGTCGGTCTAGCTAGTAGTTCGCTTGGACTTGACGTTTAGCTTGTTACCTCAGCTACGATCTTGTGCCCTCGGCAGGATGTGGTAGATAGTCAGGCTTCTCAGCCTTTTTAATTTGTAGATGTCTGTACTCAGACATGTTAAGCTTCCGTTTGTGCTTGTTGCTTGTATGCTCTGAATGTTGGGTCATGAGACCCATGTTTGTAATATCTCGCTCCTCGGAGCCTAATGAATAAATATTTGAGTCGTAGAGTTATGTTGTGATGCCATGTTGTATTTACACATATTGAGCATATTGTGTGTATGTTTGAAATGCTTGGTATGTGTGGGATCCGACAATCTAGTTGTTTATCCTTGGCAGCCTCGATATGGGGAAATGTAGTCTAGTGCCTCTGGCGATAGTAGTCCGCTTCTGCCCGGTTCACGGAGTCTGCTAGTCAGCACTACTGCTCTGGACACTTGATGGCGGCATGTGTTTCACCGTTCTGTGTCTTTCCCTCGGGAAATGTCACGTGGTGACATCCGAGTCTGCCTAGCCTGCTACAGCCGGGATACGGAGTCCTGTTAGCCAGTGCTACAGCCGGATTCACACGTTGATGACCGACATGCTCGATGTGATTCATGTATGCTGTCCCCATGGGTTAGTGCGCTTCGGTTCACGACTAGCCATGTAGGCCGGGTTCTCTGTCATATGGATACTAGCGACACTATCATATCGTGAGCCAAAAGCGCATAAGCGGTCCGGGCCATGGTAAGCGACACCGGTAGAATACCGTGCGTGAGGCCGCAAAGTGATATGAGGTGTTACCGGCTAGGTTGATGTGACTTGGAATCGGGGTCCTGACAGAGTTGTCACATCCTAGCTAGTCCATGCATTAGTGTGTTGCATCATGTTTAACTTTCATCAGAAATTTGAAATGGGGAAGACAGAACCCCCAGAACCCCTTTGAATCCAACTAGGGCTTACTAAAATCATTTTCAATGAACCTGAAATGCCCTTCTAAAATGTTCATCACCTTTGCTTTGGTCCTAAACCACATCGGAAGTGATGCACAGATTTCTAGAGTCACTCTAAGGTCCTTTGGATTAAATCTCTAGCTATTTGAATTTGGGCATTTAAATTATATAAAATATTTCAAATGCTCAAATAATCCCAAACTAAAATGTTCTATCTGGATATATTCCAACTAAGGACCAGGTGTAGTTTGGTGAATTTTGGAGTTGTCTAGGTATTTTAGAAATGCAACAAAGTTCTGAAAATAGAAAAAAAGCAGAAATGAAATTTTTTTACAGCGCGCCCGCCAATGAAGCTGCTGGCTTGGCCAGGCAGGCGAGGCGAGTGCTCGACAGCGAGCACAGCATGCATGCCACGCAGCTAGCCGCCACCTCGCCGCTTCCACACCGATCTGTCGCTGCAGGCGCTCTCCCGAGCCCTTGAGACACCTTTCCTCCTCCCGGCTCCTCCCCTCGCTCTCCCACGCCATGGCCGCGCCACCGCAGCCGCACTGTCGCCGTGGTCGCGCTCTCCGTCGTCCTTGCGCCATTCCGTCGTGTCTAGGAGCTCTGCCGCCCTCCTCTTCTTGAGCTAGCGAGCCCCGGCGCTTCGCGTGGCCGAGCCTCTACACCGACCTCGCCCGACTCCGCCATCGCGGAGATCCCCTTGACGTCACCGCCGCACCAGCTCGTCCCCGACCGCACCGTTTGCTTCCTCGAGATCGCCGTGAGCCAGCTACCTCCCCTCCTTCCCTTCTCGCTCCGAGCCTCGTGGCGACGCATGAAGCTCACCCTTGCAGCGCGCGCCATGAGCTTCGTCGCCCGGCGTGCTTCGTCCATCCACCGTTCACCCACGGTGTCTAATGTGCTCACCGCGTCGCGAGAGTCTAACCCACTACTTCACGCACCTCGCCGTACCCGTAGCCACGAGTTCGTCATCACTGAACTCCGGCGACCGCCAAAGGTCGTCGCCAGCGCCGTTCCGGCCACGAGCCAATAGCGCCACCAAGAGCTGCGGCTTGCTCCCGACCACGTAGGCGCCCTCGCGGCTCATTTGGTTGCCGGAATGCTCAAAACCACTCTCGCCACCGCGTTGTAACATCCCAAATTTCCTATTTGGAATGTTTTACAATTATAGCTAAGCATCTATGCATTCTGTTTGAAATTGAGTGCCATTTGGAGTTTGAGTTTTGAGTTTTCAAATTTGAATTCAAACTATGGCAAGTGGAATCATTTCAAAAACTATGCGATAAATACTTGAGCAAAAGTATGAGTGGAGTAAACATGACACTCCAAAAATATCAGAGGAAAATAATGCCAAAAGTTTTGAATTCAAACTTGAGTTTTATTTGAATTTGAAAAAATGAATTTTATAAAGTTTGGATTTTGCCTTTGGAAAAATGTTCAAATGATAGGAATATTCCTGATCATTTTGGTATATATATGTCCTATATAAAATATTTATATTTTATAAGTTATCTCTATTTTTGTTTTATTAAAAAATAAATTTAAAAAAACCCCCCAGGCGCCGGCTCGGTTCTTGGCCCAGCCCGGGCCGAGGCCACCCTCCGCACCGGCCCACCAGGTGCCCGGAGGACCAGCCCAGTGAGCCGCCAGCAGCTAGGCCACCCAGCGCCGAATCCCCTTGGCTCGATCGCCCGCACCGTTCGCCCCCCCCTCTCTCTGCTGCGGACCCCACCCCGTCGTCAACCCCTCGCCCACGACTCGCCCAGCGCCGCATCGATCGCCGGATCCCGGCGGATCCGGGATTGATCCTCCCGGTGCCTCCCTCGCCAGGTGAGACCCCGCCTATAAGCCCCCCCCACCCCATTCCCCCTTGCCCCCTCATGGAACCCTCCTCCCCTCACACCTTTCATGGGAGCCGAGCTCACCTCCGCCGCCATTCGCCTGCGCCGCCGTCGCCCTAGACCTCCCGAGCCTCGTCGACTCCACGAGACCACACCCGAGCCCGTCCGCTTTTCGCGGAGCCCTCCGCCGCCCTCCCAAGCGACCAGAGCGTCGGCCTTTTCGCCACCGAGCCGCCGCCGCCGTCCAAACTCCGGTGAGCCACGGAGCTCTTCTCCCCGTCCGATTCGTTTTGTGCGGCTAGGATTAGAACCCCGAAGAATCTGCGCTTTAAATAAAACCGGTTTTATTTCCGGTTAGATTCGGTTTAGTTTAGTTAGGGTTTTATTTTCTAGACCGGCCCGATTCAGTTTAACCCTAGGGCCCGTTTAGTTATATTACGCTCGGTCGTGAGTTAGGCCCATTAGGCCATTTTCATTTATTTTCGTTTTCTGTTTTAACAGAATAGTTCCAATTGAGAAATTCATATCTTTTATTCTATTTAATATTTTAGGTGATTCTTTTTTGTTGGTTTGCAAATTTTCTATAGTTTCTGTAGAAAATATATTTAGCTATATTAAAATTATTTATAATTGCTTTAATTTAGTTTTAGTCAGTATAGTAAATCTGTTATAACATGAGTTAGGAAAATTATTTTATATGATTCTTTTTGTCCCAACTTTATTTTGACATTACCTAACCATAGGAATTAATTTGGGTATTTTAGGATTAATAAAAAATAGTTTTAAGCAGAATCTTGTTAATCCTAATTAATTAATTAGCTACTGTTTTCCTATTATTATAATTAGTAAATAAATTTATTTTTCACATGTGATTGATTTTTCTATGATAGTTTCTGTCACTTTATAGGATGAACTTTTATTTATAATAAATAAAACTTTTATTTTATTTTTCTTAATAGAAATTGAATTAGGCCTAATAGGAGTTTCATAATAGATTTTAAATTGATTCTTTTTGCTCCTAGTTGCTTAATGCATTCTTTTCATTAAGTTAACATAAATCCATGATTAGGTTATGTTAAGAAAATTTTGTTGTATAAAACTATTTCTAGTTGTTGTTTGAAGTAGGAAAACTTTGAGTTGGTTTTCTTTGAGTTTTCCTTTGGGTTTTGACTTGTTTGTTTTGGTGTGTTATGATGCTATTGATATTGTGTTAAGTGATGATATGCTATATGCTTATTGTGATTATTGTTTGTCTAGCTAGAGTTTCCAGTCTTGAAGCTTGCTACTCTGAGTCTTTAGCTTACGAGGATCATCGGCAAGGCAAGTCTTGATCATGTTATTTTCAATACCTATGATTTTTGTGCATTAGAAGTTATACCACCCACCATGCATGCAGTAGTTGAAATTTTGAAGTTATAATCTTGAGTAGTATCATGTGGTAGGATGAACCAATCCCCTTGTTACCATGACCCGGGGCCAAGTAGTTTATTTTGCTATGCTCGTAGGCGGGTTTGGTTGAGTGAATTCATAAGTAAGATGTGAGAGTCAATGATGATGACAACCCCATGAACTACAAGAATCAAGATGGACTTGAATTCACTCTTGGGTGGAGGGCGGTTGTGGGCACCTGGAGAACCAGTGGTTGGCGGGATGCATGGAGAAGTGCCATGACATCTTGCGGAGCTTCACCCAGCCACGAAGAGGCGGATGGATGCCCCATTGACGGAAGCTTACATGCAGCCTCAAGCCATTATGGGCTCTGGCTGGGTCAACCCTAGTAGTGCTGGCTGGGCGGTACTACGAGATGTAGAGAACGGTAGGATTGGATGGGTACGGCGTAGCAGAAGAACTCTTTGGAAGACCTGTTTCATTCGTCCGTCTTCAAACACCATGAAGTCGAAGACTTAAAGGAGGAATGATTCTTGCGGGTAAAGTCATAAACCTCTGTAGAGTTAAAGATCTAATCGATTAGCCGTGTCCCGATTCACGGAGAAGTTGAGCTCTGGAACTTGGAAGTATTGAAATCTCAACACTAAATTAATAAATTAATTTGAGGGTTTATGACTTAATAATTTGGGAATGAGACATTGGTTGGCGGAACCATCTCAATAACTACCAACAATTTGTAGTAATTTGCAAGCAAGTCCTTTGTAGTAGGAGAAAATTGGCTTTTAGCAAAATGATGAAACTTAGAGCCCCAGCCAAAATGCATATAGTATTAGCAACTTTATTATTGTTATTCTCTTCATGACTTGCCGACTTATTCAAAAAGCTGACCTACAGCTGCAACGTCTTATGTTGCGAGATTTATTCGATCGAGGGTGAGGCTACGCTCAGCGCTTAGCGATTGCCCTATGAGTCGGATGGACTCGCTATACTTCTACGCTTCCGCAGCATTAGTAGTTTATTTCTCATGAGTTGGCCTTGAGCCAAATTTATTCTCTTGTAATAAAGACTCTATATGAGAATCGTGTAATAAATTCAGGTGTGATTGAACTTTGATTATTTCATCGATGTCTTGTGAGTACCGGCATGATCTTGGGATGAATGCTGAACACGGAGATTTGACCAATTTTGGGTCAGGTCGCTACCAGCGTCGGCTCTTGGCTGACTAAGCCGGCGTAGTTGATTCTGACTTTGACGAGGCGAGCCACGGTTGACTCTCTGAGTCTCTGACAGGTGGGCCCCCTGCTAATTAACTTAGTTAGTTTAAACTAATTCTAATTAGTTAAATTAAGTCTTGACATGCGGGACCCACTGGTCAGTTTGACTGGGCGTCCCGTTGACATCGGCGTCACCACGGCGCATTCTTGTGTGATAAATGAATTCCTGGAATTATTCTGTTATAGGAAATTCCAGAAAAAAGTTCAAACTTCAAAAATTCATAGAAATTAATCTGTAACTCCAAATGCAAAGATTTATATATGAAAAATGATCAGAAAAATCCATTCTATCCATTGGTAAAGGTTTCATGATGACAGAACAAGTTAACCTTGATGTTTAAGCAGATTAAGACAATGCACCTTTATGGCTATGTTAAATGAGCTAACATTTGAATCTTTGATTCAAATGGGTTCATCCCTTTCTATTCTAGCTTGCATTAGGCCAACACACATTCATATTGCCATGTCATAGCATGCATCATATTGTTGCATATTGTCATGTGTCATTTATGTTCGGTGTGCCTTTCCTGTTAGGTTCTGCCTCCGAGGATAATCCCGAATATCCGTCTGAAGGGCCGTATCCTACCACCAGTACATCAGGCAAGCAACCCATTGATCATTCCGATATAAACCCATGTTCTCTTACGCTCTTGTTTCTTGCATTAAGACAACGCGATTCAAACTGTTGTGTGCTGCGGTAGCTGAACCCACTTCCTTTGCATGACCTGTCATTGCCACAGTAACTAGATGAAACCCACTAGTATGTGTAGGAGTTGGTTGAGCCATGATTGTGATTCCTACCATGCTATGCTTGCTATGCTTAGAGTTGTGCGGATCGGCTCATCGGGATGATGAACTGGAGTGAAAGGTTGTGTCGGGTTCGAGTGAAAGTGTTGAACACGTTTTGGTAAAAGTATCGATGAGAGGCCATGTAGGAGTACATGGTGGGTTGTTTCATTGAAGCCGTCCCTAAACTGAGATACGTGTGTGTGATTTAAGACTTAGCTACTACCACGCATTGGGATCCTTAATTGACCCTCTCGACTTATTAACCACTCTTGTCCTCGGTCAGGGAGTTGCAAGTAGTTTACGGTGTTTGTAGCATGCTGGGGCCGCATGGCGCTGACCTTAGGGTGGGTTGTGTTGCGGTGAGCACGTGGCCAGTGTACCGATTCGCCCGTTTGGTGTCTGGGAACCCTGCACACATCGTTCGGGGCCGTTAGTGGAAACCTCGGCGGACTCCTGCGGATGGAACCGAATAGGCGATAAACTGGACTAGGGACTCGTGTGTTTAGTCGGTCATGGCCGACACCCTCATTGGGCTTCCGCTTGAAGGTTGCCGAGTACATGTCGTGTAGCGGCGATAAGTGGTGAGCGTGTGTGAAGAAGTACACCCTGCAGGGTATAAAACTATTGAATAGCAGCGTCCATGATAAGGACTACTTGGTCACCTATACGGTTCATAGACAAGTAAATGGATACTACTAAAAGCGTCAAGATAAGTGTGAGTACAGCGGATGGCCCTCTCGTGGGTTGACAGAGAGGATCCACAATGGAGTATTGTGATGGTGATTAGTGGACTCGTGTGCGACAAATGCTTTTCAAGTGGTGTCACGTGGGATAGCAGCCAAGAGTCAAAGCTGGCTTCTGCAATAACTCCACTACCTTCTTGAGAATGTGCATGTATAATAGGATTACTGTTGTAAGACTTCTTGAGTACCTCCGTACTCATGTTTGTAATTAATGTTTTTAGGCGACAACACCGCCCCCTCCGATGGGTTTTATGTAGACCTTGACATCGGCGAGTGAACTAGCCACCCGGTGGTGATCCAAGGCTTGTGAAGGGCCCTTTGTAGATAGAAGGGCTTCAACAAGCTTTCTTTCTTTTTAGAGTCGTACTCAGACTAGTTTGCTTCGCATGTGCTTGTATGTTTGTATGACTTGAGTGTTGGGTCATGTGACCCCTATCTGTATGGATATGTTATGTATGGCTCCTCGGGCCTCTTAAATAAAGTACTTTGAGTTGTAGAGTTTTTTTGTGATGCCATGTTGTATGTACTCATATCGGGCATATTGCGTGTATGATTGAAATGATTGGTATGAGTGGGATTCGACAAACTAGTTGTTTATCCTGGCAGCCTCTCATATGGGGAAATGTAGTCTCGTCCTTACGGCGATAGTAGTCCGCTCTGACCTGGTTCACGGAGTCCTGCTAGCCCACACTCTTGCTTGGACACTTGGTGAGTCGGCATGTGTTTCACGCCGTTCCTATATACATCCCTTGAAATGTCCGCGGTGATATTCGAGTCTGCCTAGCCTGCTACAGCCGGGATACGGAGTCTGTTAGCCGGTGCTACAGCCGAATTCATCGTTGATGACCGACATGCTCGATGTGATTCATGTATACTGTCCCCATGGGTTAAGCGCCGCTTTGGGTTCACGACTAGCCATGTCGGCCGGGTTCTTTGTCATATGGATGCTAGCGACACTATCATATCGTGAGCCAAAAGCGCAAGCGGTCCCGGGCCATGGTAAGCGACACCCGTGGGAATCTGTGCGTGAGGCCGCAAAGTGATATGAGGTGTTACCTGCTAGGTCGATGTGACTTGGAATCGGGGTCTGACGGCGTTGGCATCGAGCGGACTGCTGTGGGTTCGCTAAGCCAAAGCTGGTCGATGTCGAGTCTAGAAATGCTTTAGTTATATGTAGGGGAATTGATTGTGGGAGGAACATAAGGCTCTTTTTACTCCTTTACCTTATGCCATCGATCTGAGTCATCCTCTTCTCATTCTCGTGGGTATAGGACTAGGCTCTCTTTCTCTATCAGGTTCACGTGTAACTAATCCGTAGTAACTTATAGGATTGTTGGTTACAGACCTCGATTCAGTTTCTACTACTTTTTAGTATGCTATCGGTTGAATCGAACCTTGATATGATGTTGTTGAGGGTTTTGCAATCTGATTTTGAATGTCTCAAATCTGTTCTTGAGCATTTACGGATGTTATCTTTGTCCGATTTTCCTAGAAATTCTAATGTCTTTGCATTGTGGCTGTGCTTTCGGATGGCCACCGTCCCAGAACCAAGTGGTTAAATCGACCCGTTGCATTGATGTGTGTGGTCACACGGCCATGTTAGTTCGGTGATGGTCGAGACCGGTTACCGATGGTATCCCAAATATCCGTCGACGAACAGTTTAGAGACTTTAATCAAAGCCAATATCGTACGCGGTGGGATATATCCATCTTATCCAGACTCTTGAACGCTCCACTTTGTTCTTATGGACTTGGGATCACTATTGGGATGTCCGTGCGGGATGCAACCTACTCGATGATGACTATTATTGAGCGAACGCCTTCTTTGTGCAACACCGATTTCCGCTACATGCGGCATCCCTCCACAGGCGCATGGTTACCTTGAGGTATGTCTGTGACGCATCCCATGAGACTCTCTCCTCCGCACCACTCTTTGAGATCTTTGGAAGACAAGGACCGTGAAAATCGGGCCTTGCGTATGGAAACTCTTTAATGCCCGCTCGATCCTTTGGGCCACTATGACTCGGTTTGCACTGCCGTGCAAGCCGGATACATGGACATGAGGACTTGTACCTGTGTGGGCTCGTCTGCCAGATTTTATGGAGTGGCGTGAGGTAGGAGGCATCACCCTCCTCGTGGACCTCGTCTTCCGCCGTTTGTTGGACCACGGCCACATCCGAGTCCCTATGGTCCGCAAGCTCCACAGGACCGTCTGTTCCCGGATGATCATGTTCCGCTTCCAGGCTTGGGTGGTGAGTTTTATAAGGACTACTACGGAGCTGTCTGAGTTAGTAGTAGTATCCCTAGTATTGTAATAGTTGTATTTCCACCGTCCTGCGTGACCTGTGGAATATGACTTAGTGTGTATCATTCCGGAAGTGTAGAAAAATAATGTATAGGAGTTTGGAATGCTTCCGATGAGATGTAACGCCTTTCACTATAGTTGTACTCCGTCGGGCTTGTACTAAACTATGAATGGTGTGTATGACCATTGGTATATATATGGCAGTTTCTATATTACCATGTCATACGGATGAACATCCCTGCATTCCGTGTTATCCATTACATTCCGCACTTCCTTGCTAACACTACACCACGACACTGCATTCCCTACGGATGTGTGTTGGAAAAAGTCTGTTTTGCCGATCGACTTTTTGTTGGTAAAACTCTTATCAGATTGTTGGTCGGTATTATACGTATATAACGACCAACTGTCGGTTGGGAATGCTGAAATGTATAACATCGAGCTGTTGGTGGGTAATAATCGCACTCTTGTCACACCGTCGGTCGGCAAATGTTCCCGACCGACTGTGGGTCGACAACTGGGCCGCCAAAAATATCCGTTCGCGCGCCTGTGAAAACTTAGCGCGAAAGCCCATCCGAAACTTTCATGCCGCGCGCTCCCAAAGCCCACCTCCTAATAATCACCCGTGAAAAAAAAACACCACCCCGCTCTCTCCCTTATCTCTTTCTCTCCCGATCTGAGCGGCGCAGCGAGCGGCGGCGGCGGCGACGCTCGCATCCGGCGACGCTTCCACCACTCTGTCCATCTCTTCCTCCCACCAATCCATCACCATCCCCATCCGCACATCGCTGCAGTTTCCCCATGTGGAGACGGTCCTGTGGCGCCGATGCTCTCACCCAGTTGCCAGCGGCGGCACTTCTTGTTTGTTCCCAAGCGCCCGATGAGGCCACCTCTCCGCTCCTCCGATGTCACCTCCGCCCCAACCCATACCCAGTCCCTCTCCACCTTCTCATGGTAGCAGATCTGAGCGGGACAAGGTCCCTTCTGTCCTGGTGGTTCGGACGAGGCGGGCGGCCTCTGCTCCCGTATCTTCTGGCAACTAGGAGCATGGTGGTGCTGCCCCCATCTCTCTTAGCTATCCATGGTGGCAACAAAAACATCCGTAAGCTCTCTCTCCATCTCTCCCTCTTCCTGCAGATTTTAAGTCCCAGCGATGAACCTTTCATAGCCCAAGTGATTTTTTTTCACTTGGTCTTAAGTTTATTGATCGCTTTAAAAAAAATCAGTGCTACTTTCATTCATGGAAATAAAGAAGTCTTTGAAGTAGTAAAGTTCAAACCCTAGCCATCAATTGCCATTATTTTATATTTATAGATATTGTGCGATTGCTAGTAGACTGAATTGGATAATGATTTTTTGCAGAGTGAAACAAACCTTAATAGGTTTTGTGGATGTTTCGGCAATTACTCAACTACTAACAAAAACAGAAGGCGACTGGAAGATGTCCATAACCATATGCCTGCATCACATCAAGTGTATCTGGATATGTGAGTATTTTTACAGATCTTGAGTTTTGTCATACAATTTTACTTGTTTTCTGCATTTTCTTCTTTTTCACACTTATGATCTGTAATTGAGGTTATGACAGGCTGCTTGTTTTTTTATATCTGGTCATTTTGTCATGAATGATATGCTAAATCTTATTCTTTGAGCATGATAGTTTCATGAAACCTAGATTTGATATTTTTTATCTTTTGGGTAGGTAACGAACTAAAATTGAGGATTCTTCAAGAAGCTGCTTCTATTCGTGCACAGTGGCATTGTAGCCAGGTAAGAGGTAGATAGGTCTTTTCTGGTTGCTCGTCTATACATCATCCTTTCATTAGTCATTTGTAATTACCATATGGAAGCACAAGCACGATTGTACTTCTCTTAGAATGAGAAAAGAAACACACATCAGACTTGCATACATTCATACTACTCTACTGTGGTCGATTTCAGTTGCAAATAAGTTCTCTTCTGATTTAAATGATCATTCTCCATGTCGAGAAGGAAATTTTATGCTCACTAGATTACATTTTCAGATGATAATATAGGTTACAAATTGAACGTCAAACAGTTGGCTGGACACTTTGCATCAGTCCTGATATCACTTAGAATTTAGAACAAGACTGTATCTCCGGAGATTTTCTGAAGTTTCAAGTGTGTACCTAACCAACTGAATAGTATAGATGCATTTATTACTTTTACTTGACACCGTTGACACTCTTAGCGTTTGTAGGGTTCAGTCGACGCAGGGTTTGCTTGGAATTCTTGGCTATGTACAGTTCACCTCCCACATTTGAAGATATGTCAACCTGCTAACTCAGGTATTTTTATGCATCTATTAATCATATGAACTGTACAAAAAGGGATAGGATACAATTTGTACGAACTTTGGTAGTTAAATAGCCTTCCTTTCAAATTGCCAATTTCTACCTTGTGTTATGAATGGAGTGTAGTTTTATCATCATTGTAGCTTATCTGAATGACATAAATATTAGTGTGTACAAGTTTAGCAGATATGACAATCTTCTTGTTGGACAAATCCACGACTAGTTTTATCTCATCTGGTTGTGTATAAAGAGGCCTAGGTTTTTCGTACCATCGTTTTGCCTTCCAGATTCGGCATAGTCAAACCACTATGGAAGGAAATCTGGTCGGTCTGCCCATGTCATGGGCAACCCGCTTTACCAACCTTCCTACATCTCTTATCATTTGTTTTACTTTTCTGTAAAATTCTGCGAGGCCAATGACCTTGCTCGTATTTTAATCTGCAGTTTTATTTAATATGTCGTGGTTGTGATACCGATGATGATTAGTGAGATGGTTTACTTACCAACACTATGCAACGATGCAATTGCACTGGAGTCAAATGGTGAGATTTTCTGTTGTAACATATCTTTCTCAAAAAATTCAAATTCTTTGGCTCTTACTGCTGGTAACTGATGATCAGATATCTTACACTCCCAATGGACAATTTCATGTGTGTATTAAACTATTAATAATCTCCGCTCATTATCTAATGCCTGCATTAAAATGATCTATTTGTTATTTTTTTTCCTTCTCAAATTTATCAATCGAAGCGTGCAATAGGGTGGCAAGTGATATGAAGCTAGAAGTACATGGTGTGGGAAGTGGGCATCATAGGTTGTTGTTGGATCTCTTAAATTGACTGCTTTATTCTTGGTTATTTTTCATGGAAATATAGTACTCGTGAATCACCTTTTTGCTATTTTTTGAGAATATACACTAATACTTCTAACAGAGACTTAGTAATCAGTAAGAGAGAACTGTATCTGTACAGTCATAGCTGAACTTAGCATTCAAGTTTCCTTTGTCACTATAGCCCTGTGTTGACACTGTAGTAGATAGGCAGCTAGGCTAACATGTACTGATAGAGTTTGGTTGTACGACACCCTTCTGAAGAAACTGCATGTATCTATAATTTTGTTGGACAGAAGATCCCAAAGATCATGTATCAATATGGTAGTCCTTTGTAGTCGGTACATTCCCATTGTTAAGAGTGTAAATTCAAATGGTTCCTTATCCTGGATCATTTTATTGCGCAAAGAGCTTATTCTTTTTTGGTGGGATGTTATTAGAGGTCTGAGCTATATAAGTCACTGCGGTAAATGAAGTCTGAAGTTTCCAATAAAATCTTACTTATTTATGGCCCATTCTGTTTAATCTTTGGTGATAAATACAATTCCGCTCCATAAAATGAGCGAATATCGGAGAAGGTCGCGCTCAGTTTCAGTTTTAAACCAATTGTTTTGTTGCCATCTACTTTAAATTTTTAATCCGGTCATAGTAAAAGTCATCTAATGGACAACTCCTTGTATAATTTATCTTGTTGATATTCATGGAAGCTTTTATAGTTATCAATGAAATATAGTGTCTAGAAATTAGGACGTTTTAACTAGTGCTTAGCATGCCCTTTACATGGTTACCTATACCTGAATGAAGTGCCTTAGTAGGTGTTTTGGTACTAGCTTGCCTTGTGAAGTAATAGTTGTTTGTCAATGTTATGCTTTATACAAATTTTGATGGTGCAATTTTCTATGAATGTAATTGCAACTTCTTTACATTTTGTAGGAAAGACAAGCAAGAGGACGAGGAACCATGAAGTCGGCGGTTTACGTCAACGGGATATTTTGTGTAATGGTGATAGATTCATTGGAGATGCATTTTACCTATCATTTTGTACACCCACATTGTGTCTGGGACAATGAACCATAATGTATTCATTCTACAAGATCTGCTGTATGTAGTTCCCCACTATAAGGAGCCGAGGCAGATGATGTGCCTCGGAGACATATTCTAGAAAACAAAAGAATTTTTTGCTCTCAGACAATGAACCCGAAAGTTTCCTCTATTTAATTAGTTACATTAGTTTATAGGGAACTTGGATGGTCACTAGTTTATAACAGATGGACTTTTTATATGTGAAAAGTAATGAATCTATGTTATTATTGTTTGGTTCTGGCTTAATATTGTCGGATGACATGCATGTTGCTATTATGAATTATATAACTTGATTGATTGATTTTCTGATGGTAATGTGAAATCCAGCTATGAGAGGGCTAACGGATGTTGGTCGGCAAAGCAAACCCTGTCTAACAGTCGGTTGGGAAAGCCTAATACAAGGCCCAACGGAATGTTGGTTGGGAAAGAACACGCTATCAGATAGTCGGTCGGGAAAGGCCCATGGAAACACCAATAAATTGTTGGTCGGGAAAAGATACCCTGTCCCATAGTCGGTCGGGAAAGGCCCATGGCAGTCCCAACGGACTGTTGGTCGGGAAAGGCCCATGGTAGGCCCAACAGAATGTTGGTCGGGGAAGATATAACATAGTCGACAGAAAGTCGGTCGGGAAAAATATGTCGGTCGGGAAAGGGTTTTCCCGTCTGGACTTTCCCCAACAGACAGGATCGGTCGGCAATAGTCTTTCCCAACCGACTGTCTATTGGCAAAACGTGTATTCCCATCCAACCTAGCTGTTGGGGAAGTAGTGCTGTGGTGTAGTGTAAATTCTGCCATCCTGGTTTAAACCGTTGTTTTGTTTCCTAGGATGGTCAACACATAACAATCCTGCTGCTCGGGCGAGGAGAAGCCAGCGCAGCTAGGAATGTAAATCTTCCTCAACCGCCTTCTTTGGTGAGGTTATGTTGGGGCGAGAACACAACAAGCGTGAGACCAATAAACTGGAGGCGGATTGAGCAGAATACCATACGCCAGCCAAGGAATGATCTGGTGTCCTTAATGACTTTGTCAAGCTGTATCCACGAAGTTCAAACATTCCGTTGAGCCTCTCGATGTGGATGGTGACTTAGCATCATCACCCACAAGCTACGTTACCTTAGCGTGGCTGAAAGCTGATAAGGTGACCTTTGCGCCTATCACCTCGAAGGCCCCTGCTAGCCTTTGGTGGGAGAATTATGAGGATATCGCCGGTTGGCCAAATCACTACTTGGGCTGAATTGGTGCCGCTTTCGTGAGCATCACATCTCGGAAGGTCTCATGGATCGTAAGAGGAAGAGTTCTACAATTTCACCGAGGTGGTATTGTGGATGCATCTGGCCCGTGAGTTTGGAAATCTAGCACGTTATGCTCCTGCGAGAGGTTTCTACCGGCGCCAAGAAGCATGCAAGGTTCATAGGGACTTAGCCCGAGCTTCGCCGTGATCTTCGATGCGCGAGTGCACCTCCTTTCGAAGTTAGTCAACAAGGCTATCGGTCTTTGGCTGGACGGTCGACTTTGAAGCTTCATAAGCACTCCCTTGACTTTGGTTCTTCATCCGGCTCTGGATCTCGAAGCCGGGTCTGGATTCAAACACTGCTCTGCCACCCGGGTTCACTCTGAGGCCATCCTTTGGCGCCTCGCCCCAACCAGCGATATGTACCGCCCAAGACTTATGGTGGCCCGCTGCTAATGCTGCTCCATGCCCCAATATGATAACCTGTTTCAAGTGTGGAGAGCGGGTCACTACATCCGTGAGTGTCCCAGAACAACCCTGGTCGGATCGGAAAGTCTTGGCCGTGGTAAGCCAGCGGGAAAGGTGCTCTCGCCAAACCAGCTGCCCTTGTTAGGTAGCCACGTCAACTATGTTTCAGTGAGAAACCCATGAGGATCGGCGTCGTTCTCGATGCGCTCCTTGTTAATTGTCATCAGCAATTTGTTCTTTTTGATCTTGGAGCATCTCATTCATTTATTTACGAGAGCTATGCTCGACTACACAACACCACGATACATGACATGCACACCTCCATGGAAATTCAGACTCCTGGTTCTAGATGGCAAACCTCTAGAATAAGTCATGGGAATGAAATTCTTGTCAGCAGTTAGTCTTTCTTGCATCTCTAATAGCTCTCAAGTCCTCGGACATAAACATCATCTTGGGTATGGACTGGATGTCAGCCCATTATGCTAAGATTGATTGCTCTACTAGAACTGTTCAACTCACCCATCCTTGGGCAAGGCAGTTAATGTTTTAACCCAAGTGTCTAGCGTCGCTATACTCATAAATGCCAACCCCTTCCGGACCTCGAAGATATTCCGGTGATCCGTGACTTTACGGATGTCTTTCGGAAGAACTGCCGGTGTTCCACCGCGGGGATGTCGAGTTAAGTGATAGATCTTGTTCCGGAACCGTCCCAATCTCTAGGAGACCTTATAAGATGGCACCCCTAGAACTAGCGAGCTTAGAAACAACTCGATGAGTCCTTGCAAAAGGGTTTCATCCGTCCTAGTTCATCTCCATGGGCTTGCCCGTCCTCTTCGTCAAGAAGAAGGATGGAGCGGATCGGATGGTTGTAGATTACCGACACATCAACTTGGTCACGATCAAGAACAAGTATCCGCTCCCGGGATCAGCGATCTGTATGATCAGCTCGCTGGATCCTCGATCTTTTCAAAGATGGATTTGAGGTTGGGCTACCATCAAATCAAAATCAAGAATAGGGACATTCCTAAAAGCGGCCTTTGTTACTCGTTATGGCCAATCTGAGTACACGTTATGTCCCGGGTTAACCAATGCTCCAGCCACTTTCTCTCGGTTAATGAACTCGATCTTCATGGAGTATTTGGATAAATTAAGTAGTGGTTTACCTCGATGATATACTCATCTACTCCAAGAATGAGGAAGAACATGCCGAACATCTAAGGCTAGTATTGATGAAACTTGAGAGCACCGCCTTTATGCCAAATTCTCTAAGTGTGAATTCTGGTTGCAGTGACCTATCTAGGCCATGTAATCTCTGGTAAGGGCATTGCTGTCAATCCCGGCGATTTCAAGCCGTCCTTATTGGACTCCACGAATCGATCAAGCAAGTTGGAGTTTCCTCGCTTTAGCGAGCTATTGCCGCTTAACCGAGAATTTCTCCAAGGTTGCTAAGCCTCTAACTGAACTCCTCAAGAAAGATAAAAAGTTGAATGGGCCACGGTGCGAGTTCAGCTTTAGGAACGAAAAGGCGCGACATCTGCTCCGTACTTGTTCCACCAGATTTTCTAAGGACTTTGTTATCTATTGCGGCGCCTCGCGACAAGGACTAGGTTGCATACTCATGCAAAGATCGTCATGTGAATGCCTCGCTTCTCGACGATTCGTCCACATGAGGATAACCATCCCACACGATCTAGAGCTTGCGAAGTGGTCCATGCACTCAAAACCTGGCGACATTACCTTCTTGGTAATCGTTGCGAAATTACTTGATCACCAAAGTCTGAAATACATCTTCACCCAACGGTTTGAATCTCGAGGCAAAGGCGTTGGGTCGAGATTGATCTGATTACGACTTAGGAATATCTTACAACCCGAGCAAAGGCAATGTCATGGTGGCGCACTAAGTCATAAATCTTATTGGAAATAATCCAAATAGTGGCCAAGCAGTCTCATGATTTTTGAAAGTGCATAGGTATTTTAATAAAGCCCTAAAATTTCAGAATAATAGAAAACTGAAATAATTAGAAAAAGAGAGAGAAAGGATTCAACCACTTACAGCGCAGCCACTGGCAGCCCACGGCCGGCCCCTTGTCTTGGCCGTGCGATCATCACCTACCGCCCGGTAGGCACGGGAGGGACACCAGCGCCGCCGCGCGCCACGCCACCACCCAGCCACCTTGCCGTCGCCCTTGGCCCTGATGCCTCGAGCGCCTCTGCGGCACCGACCCGACCCTGGACACCACTCTCCCCTCCTCTGCTCTCCCCCTCGTCCTCTCCCCCTCATGCCCGAGCGGGTCCGCCGCCGCCGTTCGCCATAGCCGCGGCCACTGCCTCCCCCTCGACCCCTCGCCGTGTCTGCGAGCTCCGTCTCGACGTCCCCGACCTCCTCGATGACCCACAAGGCCCCGGATGCGCTGCAACGCCGCCACCGATGCTTTTCCCCTCCTCAGCCACCGGAGATCGACCTCGCCGCCCCGCTCAGCTCCGGCCTTTCCCGAGCTCGCCGTCTGCTTCAACCGACTCCCCGTGAGCTCCTCTTCCTCCTCCCCCTTTTCGTTCCTGCTCTCAAGCACCACAGCGACCGCACCAAGCTCGACCGCGCTCGCCGCCGCCACCGCACGTCGCCGTCGTGGCCACAGCCACGTTGGCTTGATTCCGAGCATGTCACCGTGCTCAGCACATCACTAGGAAGCCGTAGCACCCAGCCGTTCGCCCCGCGTGCCCCGGCACCATTTCCAACCTCGCCCGAACTCCGGCCGCCGCGGGAGTGGACGCCGCCGTTGTTCCAGGCCACCTCCGGCGAAACCGATGGCACCAGTCGATGCAGCCGGGCCTCCTCGTCACGTAGTTGGCCTCCGCCGTTGGTTTGGTCGTCGGAGGTGCAATCCCGCAGCCCTCCGCCGTCTACGTAAATCGTCGGCGATTGGCCCGACCACTAACTAAAGCTGGGTTAACACTAACTAATATTAGTTAGTTAAACTAACTCTTGACGCGAGGGCCCATCGGTCGGTTTGACCTGGACCGTGCCTGTTGACTCGCTTCGTCATCTTGGCGTTATCTTTGTCGACGTTAAATCATTCTTGGATTTGTTTAATTCTAAATAATCCAGGAAAATCCGAAAATGATTTAAACTTCTAAAATTCATAGTAATTCAACGTAACTCCAAATGAAATAATTTATATATGAAAAATTATCAAAAAATTCAAGGAATCTGTTTATGGCATTTTCTTGCATGTTTGAACAACCTAGGGTTGCTGTACAGGCAATTTGCATAGTTGACATTTAAAGAAACACATATGGAGTTTGAATTTGAACCTTGGTTCAAACCAGCTTCATTTATCGCTTGCGATTGCGTAGCTAAATCAACACCATATTGCCATGACATTATCATGCATCATAATTGTTGCATTGCATTGATTGTGTTCCTCTTTGTTTGCCGGTAATTGTCCCCTCTCGATAGACGTGGTTCCGGCGATTGTTCGATGACACCAATGAAGAACTATATTATCTTCAGGAGTGCCAGGCAAGCAAAAACCCCCTTGTTCATTCCGATATAATCCCACTCTCTCGCTCCTGCTCTATTTTACTGCATTAGGACAACAACGACTCATGTGTTACTTGCTGCGGTAGCTGAACCCCTTATCCTCTGCATGACTGTCATTCCACGGTAATTAGATGAAACCCGCTAGCATGAGTAGGAGTTGTTTGAGTCTGTTGTGCCTACTCATTTATGCTTGTTTGTCATGCACTGCTCTTTGCTTAGAGTTGAGTCAGGTCTGATTCGCCGGGAATGAATTGGAATGGTGTGTGAACATGTCCCTCTTGTTGAGAGCTAAGTGTGTGAACACGATTTGGTAAAGGTAGCGGTGAGAGGCCATGTAGGAGTACATGGTGGGTTGTCTCATTGCAGCCGTCCTCGAGGAACTGAGTTACGTGTTTGTGATCCATGAAACAGTTACTACCATGCATTGGGCGAAACCAATGGAACCTCTAAACTTCTTAACCACCTTGTTCTCTGTCCAGGAGTTGCAACTAGTTTACGGTGTTTGTAGGATATGTGTTGGAGGCCGTGCGTGGCGCTGACCCTAGGGGTGGGCTATGATCGCATCATACACCGTGGCCGGTGTACCGAATGCCCGTTTGGTATCTCGGGAACCCTGCACACATCGTTCGGGGCCGTTAGTGGAAACCTCGGCGGACTCCTGCGGATGGAACCGAATAGGCGATAAACCTGGACTAGGGACTTGAGTGTTTAGGTAGGCTGTGGCCGACACCACGTTGGGCTTCGGCGAAGGTTGCAGTACATGTCGTGTATGGCAGCGGTAAGTGGTGAGCGTGTGTGAAGAAGTACACCCCTGCAGGGTTAATATGATCTATTCGAATAGCCGTGTCCGCGGAGAAGGAGTTCTGGGTTGCCTATATCAGTTGTCACATCCCTAGTTCTGGTATGACCTAGACTAGCTAGTCATTTGTGCATCATGTTTAAATTACATTTAAATTGAAATGAGGATTTGTGAAACCCTCTGAATCTTTTTGGAAATTGGTCAAATAAAAATTGCTCCAAAAAGGTCCAAGAAAATGCTCATGTTGCTCCCTGAAAATATTAGACAGAGATGAAAATCAAACCAATATTTTTAGGAGTTCATAAGTAATTATTTTTGGCATTTGGAATTAATGCAGTAATTATTTGCCTTGGATATATATTGTTATATATATAAAATATTGTCCAGAAATTGTGCCTTTTGTTGAGGAGCTCTGGAATAATACCACTAGCCCCTACAAATATTGGCATAAGTTAGTAAAATGGTTTAGTATTTTTATTAAACCAAACAAATGTCAGGAAAATAGAAAACAGAAAAGGAACTTACCGGGCCACTTACATGCAGCGGAGCCTTTGTGCAACCAATGCCCAGCAGGCTGGCCAGCCAGCTAGCGCCGGTCGTCCCCTCCTCGCGCCCGGAGGCAGGAGGCGTGGTGCGCCACTGCGCCAGCAGCATCATGCCTCCAGCAACTGCCTGCCTGCCCTCCCCTCTTGACTGGCCTCGCCCAGGCGCCCAGCGCCACCCGCATCTCTCTCTCTCTCTCTCTCACTCGCTCGCTCCTCCTCCTCCCCTGGATCTCTCCCTCTCCTCGGACCGAACGCCCGTCGCCGCCGCTCATCCATTGTCGCGCCTTGCCCAGCCTCGCCCCTCGATGTGTGCCCGAGCTTGGCGCCACCTTCCTCGTCCTCTCCGCTAAGCCGTGCCTCGCCGGACGCCCCGTGGAGCCGTCGCCGTCGCCTTCTTCACCTCCGGCCGCCGTGGATCTCCATCGACGCTCGCCGCCGTCAGCGCGTCCCCGAGCCCGCTGAGCTGCTCTTCCAGTCCTCTGTGAGCCCCGCGTCGGTTCCCCCTTCTCCCCTATCTCCCCGTGCGCTGTAGCCGCGCGCCCGCTCGAGCCGAGCTCCGGCCGCCGCCGTGAGCCTCGCTCCGTGACTCCGCTTGACCACGGCCTCCCCTGCTCCCTAGATGCGGGCGAGCGTGAGCTCTCCACTGGTGCCCTTAGCGCGTAGAGCCGCTGCCGGAACAGCATCTCCGGCGAACATCCGCCGCGGTTTGAGGTCGCCGCCGGCCAAACTCCGGCGGGCTGACGTGGTCTCTTAGTTAGGCGCTAATCACCACTAATTCCTCTCTAACGAGCACGAGACGGCGGGCCCGCGGTGGGTCAAATCGATCAACACAGGATTAACACCCGTTAACGGTAAGCCAATGACATGTGGGACCCGGTCGTCGATTTGACCTGGTCAGCACCGTTGACCTCTTGGCCTTGAGCATGACATCATCTTGGCGCAATTATTTATTCTCTGGATTTAATTTAATCAGGAAATTCCAGAAAATTAGCAAAACTTCAAAAAATCATATAAATTCAACCGTAGCTCAGATTGAAATAATTTATATATGAAAAATTATCAGAAAAATGCAATCTATCCATCTGTACCAGTTTCATGCATGAAAAAACAACTTATACCTGCTGTATAAGTGAAACACTATAATGGCATATATAAGAGCTTACTTCGGAAATGCATTTGAATCTTTGGTTCAAATGGACTTCAACCAAATGAACTCTAGCTGCATTAGCTCAAACATCATCACATCTACATGCCATGTTCATGCATCATATTGTTGCATATGCTTGTGTATTGATTGTTGGCACCGTTCCTTCTCGATAGGTCCAGCTCTGGAGAGTGCTCGAGAGTACATGCGTGAAGCGGTGCCTCCCTTGTTGATTTACCGGGCAAGCAAACCCCTTGCTCATTCGATACAATCCTACTCTCTCGCTCCTGCCCTCAGTTATTGCATTAGGACAACAACGATTAAATACGCTACTTTGTGCTGCGGTAGTTGAACCCATTCCTCTGCATGACTGTCATTGCCACGATAAATAGTTGAAACCCACTAGCATGTGTAGGATTTGATTGAGCCATGTTGTGTTCCTACCATGCTATGCCTGCTATTGCTTAGAGTTGTGTCGGTCTGATTCATTGGGAATGAATTGGAGTGTTACGATATGTTACGATCTTTGAGAGTGAAGTGTGTGAACACGATTTGGTAAAGGTAGCGGTGAGAGGCCATGTAGGAGTACATGGTGGGTTGTCTCCTTTGGAACCGTCCTTAAGCCTTGAGTTCTATGTATGTTGTCCAATGACTCGATACTACCACACATTGGGTTCGTAACTCGACCCTCTCGACTTATTAACCAACTTGATCTCTGTCCGAGGAGTCGCAACTAGTTTACGGTGTTTGTAGCTAGTGCTATTTTTCTACCAAGTGGCACCCGGCGAGTGGTGGGCTTAGGACAGACTAAACACAGGTGGCACGGTGTACCAAGTGGCACCGGATGGTGAGCTTAGGAACCCTGCTCACATCGTTTGGGGCCGTGGCGACACCTGGCGGATCTCCTTGCGGATGGAACCCGAATAGGCGATAAACCTGGACTAGAGTCTTGTGTGGTTAGTCGGTCGTGGCCGACACCCTCGCCGAACTTCCGCTTGAAGGTTGCGAGATACATGGCGTGTATATGGCGGTAAGTGGCGAGGCGTGTGTGAAGAAGTACACCCTGCGGGGTTATCATGATCTATTGAATAGCCGTGTCCTCGGTTATGGACTTCTTGGATGCTTACGTGGTACATAGACAACTTGAAGTGGATACTCTAAAATGCTCAAGACAAGTGTGAGTGCTATGGATGGCCTTCTCGTATGGAGACGGGAATGAATCCATAGTAGTGTATTGATGTGGTGACTAGTGGACTCGTGTGCGCTGCTTCACCTCAAAGAAGTTCTTGTAGTCGTAGAATAGGATAGCCACTGAGTCAAAGCTGGCTTGCTGCAACTAAACCCCACACTACCTCCTTGATACAAATGCATGTATGATAGGATCTGATGTAAATCTTGCTGAGTACCTTTGTACTCACGTTGCTTTATTTATGTTTTTGCAGTGGAGACTACAGTCTTACTAGTGGTTCTTCTTGGACTTCGACGAGTAGCTTGTTACCTCAGCTATGATCTTGTACCCTTGGGAGGGTCTTGTAGATAGTCAGGCATCTCAGCCTTTTTCTTTTGTAGTTGTCTGTACTCAGACATGTAATGCTTCCGTTGCTTGTATGCTCTGAATGATGGGTCATGTGAACCCTGTTTGTATTTAATGTTATGTGGCTCTTCTAGGCCTTTATCTATATGAGTTTGCGTTATGTTGTGATGCCATGTTGTACAACACATACTTGCATGTTATGCGTACGTGTAACGTGTATTGCTATGTGTGGGATCCGACAACCTAGTTGTCTATCCTTGGTAGCCTCTCTTATGGGGAAATGTAGTCTAGTGCTTCCACCGAGCCATGGTAGTCCGCTACAGCCGGTTTTACGGAGTCCTGCTATTGACACTCTTTGCTCGGAACACTTAGACTGGCGGCATGTGATTCACTACGTTCTGTATACGTCCCGGAAATGTCATGCGGTGACATCCGGAGTCCTGCCTAGCCTGCTACAGCCGGGTTACGAGTCCTGTTAGCCAGTGCTCTGACACGGATTCTGCTTGCGACCGACATGCTCGATGTTGATTCATGTATGCTGTCCCGTAAGTTAGTGCCACTTTGGGTTCATGACTAGTCATGTCGGCCCGCGTTCTCGTCATATGGATGCTAGCGACACTATCATATCGTGAGCCAAAAGGTGCAAGCGGTCCGGGCCATGGTAAGCGACACTGTGGGAATACCGTCGTGAGGCCGCAAAGTGATATGATGTGTTACATGCTAGATCGGTTTGACTTAGGATCGGGTCCCGACAGCTTTGTATTCCACGGGTGTCGCCTTACCATGGCCCGGGACCGTTTGCGCCTTTTGGCTCACGTATATGATAGTGCGCTAGCATCCATATGACGAAGAACCCGGCCGACATGACTAGTCGTGAACCCAAAGTGGCACTAACCTGTGAGGACAGGCATACATGAATCAACATCGAGCATGTCGATCGAGCAGCGTCGAATCGGGTTGTAGCTCGACACTAGGGGTTGCGATTGGGTGCAAGCGGCGTGGGAGGGCGAGAGCGGCGGTGAGCTTCGGTTCGAGCTGTGGCAGCTGTGGTACGGTGGCACCATGGCGGCGGCGATGAGGTCCCGAGCACGGCAGCTAAGCTAGCTAGGTGGGGCAAGCGAGCACGGGAGGAGGGATATAAGTAGAGCTCACGGGGAGACCGTGAAGCGTCGTCGGCGAGCTCGGGGAGGCTCGAGCGACCGGAGCGGCGAGGCGATCTCGGGTGGCGGAGATGAAGGCGATGGTGATGGCGGCGCTCGGGGCCTCCGGTAGCGTGGCTTAGCGTCGAGGGCGAGGTAGGCGGCGGAGCTTTTGGACTTGTCGGGAGGCGAGTTTGTGGCGGTGGCGCTGACAGCGGCGTCTGACAGCGACAGTGGTGTTGAGGCGTCGCGAGCGAGGGAGAGGAGAGGGAGGATTGGGGAGAGTGAGAGGTCAGGCGCGTGGCGTCGTCCGGATGCTCGAGGCGGCGAAGGGCGCCGAGCAGGCAGCTGCGTGCGGCAGCGCCGCGGCGCCGGGCACCGCTTCCCCTCGCCTCTTGGCAAGAGGAGGAAAGCGGCTATGCCCACAGTGGGTTGGGCGAAACAGAACCGGGCGGCCAGCTGGGCGCCGCCGATGCAGAGCCTCGGTGAGCACGGTAAGCATTTCTGGTTTTGTTTCTTTTCTATTTTTCGACATATGTTTTGATTTAATAAAATTACTAAATCAATTTATTTTCTTATGCCAATTTTTGTAGGAGCTATTTATATTATTCCAGAACTCCTCAACAACTAGCATAATTTTTGGACATATTATATATATATAACATATATATATCCTCGGCAAGATCTGGTAGATAGTCAGGCTTCTCAGCCTTTTTAATTTGTAGATGTCTGTACTCACACATGTTAAGCTTCCGCTTGTGTTTTGACTTGTATGCTCTGAGTGTTGGGTCATGAGACCCATGTTTGTAATATCTCGCTCCTTGGAGCCTAATGAATAAATATTTGAGTCGTAGAGTTATGTTGTGATGCCATGTTGTGTTTACACATATTGAGCATATCGTGTGTATGTTTGAAATGCTTGGTATGTGTGGGATCCGACAATCTAGTTGTTTATCCTTGGCAGCCTCTCATATGGGGAAATGTAGTCTAGTGCTTCTGGCGATAGTAGTCCGCTACAGCCAGTTCACGAGTCTGCTAGCCCAGCACTCTTGCTTTGGACACTTGATTGGCGGCATGTGTTTCGCCGTTCTGTATACATCCCTTTGGGGAAATGTCGCGGTGATATCCGAGTCTGCCTAGCCGCTTCAGACTGGGTTACTAGAGTCTGTTAGCCCGGTGCTACAACCCGATTCATCGTTGATGACCGACATGCTCGATGTGATTCATGTATGCTGTCCCCATGGGTTAAGCGCCGCTTTGGGTTCACGACTAGCCATATCGGCCGGGTTCTCTGTCATATGGATGCTAGCGACACTATCATATCGTGAGACAAAAGGCATAAACGGTCCGGGCCATGGTAAGGCGACACCCTTGGGAATACCGTGCGTGAGGCTGCAAAGTGAGCGCTGTTAGGACCCTATTCCAAGACACATCGACCTGGCGGTAATACCTCATATCACTTTGCGGCCTCACGCACGGTATTCCCACGGGTGTCGCCTTACCATGGCCGGACCGTTTAGCCTTTTGGCTCACGTATATGATAGTGTCGCTAGCATCCATATGACAAAGAACCGGGCCGACATGGCTAGTCGTGAACCCAAAGCGGCGCTAACCCATGGGGACAGCATACATGAATCACATCGAGCATGTCGGTCATCAACGTATGAATTCGGGATGTAGCAGGCTAACAGACTCGTATCCCGGCTGTAGCAGGCTAGGCAGGACTCGAATATCACAAGCGTGACATTTCCCGAAGGGATGATAAGAACGAAGTGAAACACATGCCGCCATCAAGTGCCCAAGCAGAGTGTTGGGCTAGCAGACTCGTGAACCGGCTGTAGCGACTACTATCGCCTGAAGCACGAGACTACATTTCCCCATATGAGAGGCTGCCAAGGATAAACAACTAGTTTGTCGGATCCCACTCATACCAAGCATTTCAATCATACATAATATGCCCGATATGAGTACATACAACATGGCATCACAAGAAAACTCTACAACTCAAAGTACTTTATTTAAGAGGCCACGAGGAGCCATACATAACATATCCATACAGATAGGGGTCACATGACCCAACACTCAAGTCATACAAACATACAAGCACATGCGGAAGCAAACTAGTCTGATACAGACTCTAAAAAGAAAAGAAAGCTTGTTGAAGCCCTTCTATCTCTGATGGCCCTTCACAAGCCTTGGATCACCACACAGGTGGCTAGTTCACTCGTCGATGTCAAGGTCTACATAAAACCCATCGGAGGGGGTGTTGTCGTGCAGAAAACATTAATTAAGCAAACATGAGTGCGGAGGTACTCAACAAGTCTTCAGCAGAATCCTATTATACATGCACATTCTCAAGAAGGTAGTGGAGTTATTGCAGCAAGCCAGCTTTGACTCTTGGCTAAGCTATCCTATGTGACACCACTTGAAAAGCATTTGTCGCACACGAGTCCACTAATCACCATCACAATACTCCACCGTGGATCCTCTCTCGTCAACCCACGAGAGGGCCATCCATGATACTCACACTATCTTGAGGCTTTTAGTAGTATCCATTTACTTGTCTATGGCGTATAGGTGACCAAGTAGTCCTTTACATGGACGCAGCTATTGAATAGTTTTATACCCTGCGGTGTACTTCTTCACACGCTCTCACCACTTATCGCCGCTACACGACATGTACTCGGCAACCTTCAGCGGAAGCCCAGCGAGGTGTCGGCCACGACTGACTAAACACACGAGTCCCTAGTCCGGGTTTATCGCCTATTCGGGTTCCATCATGAGGAGTCGGCCGAGTTTCCACTATGACCCCGAGCGATGTGTGCAGGGTTCCCAAGACACCAAGCAGGCGAATCGGTACACAGACCACGTGCCTACCGCAACACAACCCACCCCTAAGGTCAGCGCTGCGTCCCCTGACATGCTACAAACACGAAACTACTTGCAACTCCGGATGAGGACAAGAGTGGTTAATAAGTCGAGAGGGTCAATTAAGGATCCCAATGCGTGGTGGTAGCTAAGTCTTAAATCACACACACAGATCTCAGTTCTTAGGGACGGATTCAATGAAACAACCCACCATGTACTCCTACATGGCCTCTCATCGATACCTTTACCAAAACGTGTTCAACACTTTCACTCTCGAACCCGACACAACCTTTCACTCCAGTTCATCATCCCGATGAGCCAGACCTGACACAACTCTAAGCATAGCAAGCATAGCATGGTAGGAATCACAATCATGGCTCAACCAACTCCTACACATACTAGTTGGTTTCATCTATTTACTGTGGCAATGATAGGTCATGCAAAGGAAGTGGGTTCAGCTACCGTAGCACACAACAGTTTGAATCGCGTTGTCTTAATGCAGTAAACAAGAGCAGAAGCGAGAACATGGGTTTATATCGGAATGATCAATGGGTTGCTTGCTTGATGTAGTGGTGGTAGGATACGGCCCTTCAGACGGATATTCGGGATTATCCTCGGAGGCAGAACCTATCAGGAAAGGCACACCGAACATAAACAACACATGACAATATGCAACAATATGATGCATGCTATGACATGGCAATATGAATGTGTGTTGGCCTAATGCAAGCTAGAATAGAAAGGGATGAACCCATTTGAATCAAAGATTCAAATGTTAGCTCATTTAACATAGCCATAAAGGTGCATTGTCTTAATCTGCTTAAACAGCAAGGTTAACTTGTTCTGTCATGCATGAAACCTTTACCAATGGATATAATGGATTTTTTGATCATTTTCATATATAAATCTTTGCATTTGGATTCTGATTAATCTCTATGAATTTTTGAAGTTTGAACTATTTTTTGGAATTTCCTATAACAGAATAATTCGATAATTCATTTCTTGCATCGACAATGCGTCGAGGTGGCGTCGAGAGGTCAACGGGGCGTCCAGGTCAAACCGACCGTGGGTCCCGCATGTCAAGACTTAATTTAACTAATTAGAATTAGTTTAAACTAACTAAGTTAATTAGCGGGGCCCCCTGTCATAGACTTAGGAGAGTCAACCAGGCTCATACAGTCAAATCGAGGTCAACTACGCCGGCGTTTAGCGCCCTTGAGCCGCAGCTGGCGCGAGAGTGGTTTTGAGCGTTCCGGCAACCAAATGAGCAGCGGAGGGTGTCTCGTGTGGCTGGGAGCAAGCCGCAGCTCTTGGTGGCGTTGGCTGGGCTCGGGGTGGCGGAAGCGGCGCCGGCGGCGACCTTGGCGGTCGCCGGAGTTGAGTGATGGCGAACTTCGTGGCTACGAAGTGCGGCGAGTGCGTGAAGTAGTGGGTTAGACTCTCTGCGCGCAGTGAGCACGTTACACACCGTGGGGTGGCGGTGGATGGCGGGCTGCGTCGGCGAAGAGCTCGGCGGGCGCGTCTGGGGGAGCTTCGTCTGATCGCTATGAGGCTCGGGGCGAGAAAGGAAGGAGGGGAGGTAGCTGGGCTCACGGCGATCTCGAGGAAGCAAGCGGTGCGGTCGGGGGCGAGCTGGTGCGGCGGTGGCGTCGAAGGGATCTCCGGCGGCGGAGTCGGGCGAGTCGGTGCGAGGCCTCGGCCACTTGGCCTTCGGGGCTCGGCTAGCTTCGAAGAAGAGGCGGCGGAGCTCCTAGACCTGACGGAATGGCGCAAGGGACGACGGAGAGCGCGACTCTGGCGGCAGTGCGGCTGCGGTGGCGTCGGCCATGGCGTGGGAGAGTGAGGGGAGGCTGGGGGCGAGGAAAGGTGTCTACGGGCTCGGGGGTGGGGGAGGCGTTCGCGTCGACAGCTCGGCGAGGAAGCGGCGGCGGCGGCCAGCTGCGTGTCACGCATGCTGTGCTCGCCGTCGACACACCTACCTCCTGGCCAAGCCAAGCAGCTGTTGGCCTTGGGCGGGCTGGGCTGGGCAGCAGGTGGGCCGTTAGGTGGCGCCGGTAAAAGTTTTTCATTTACATTTCTTTTCTATTTTACGTAACTTTGTTGCATTTCTAAAAATACCTAGACAACTCCAAAATTCACCAAACTGCACCTGGTCCTTAGTTGGAATATATCCAGCATGGAACATTTTAGTTTGGGATTATTTGAGCATTTGAAATATTTTATATAATTTAAATGCCCAAATTCAAATAGCTAGAGATTTAATCCAGTGACCTTAGAGTGACCTAGAAATATGTGCATCACTTCTGACAGTGGTTTAGGACCAAAACAAAGGTGATGAACATTTTAGAAGGGAATTTCAGGTTCATTGAAAATAATTTTAGTAAGCCCTAGTTGGATTCAAAGGGGTTCTGGGGGTTCTAGGGGTTCTGTCTTCCCCATTTCAAATTTCTGATGAAAGTTAAACATGATGCAACACACTAATGCATGGACTAGCTAGGATGTGACAACTCACCCCAACTCAAAAGAATCTCGTCCGAGATTTAGGATCCGTCATGTGAAAAGGTGGGATACTCAAGTCGAAGGCGATCCTCCCTTTCCCAAGTTGCTTCTTGCTCGGAATGGTTTGACCATTGAACCTTGAGAAACTTGATATTCGGCGTCGAGTGATGCGCTCGGCTTGATCAAGAATCTGAGCGGGATATTCTCGATAGGTGAGGTTATCTTGGAGATCAAGCATTTCATGGTCCTCTCCACGGATAGGATCCAGAAGCAGCGTGAGCTGAAAGCGTGGAAGACATCATGGACTCGGAAAGATCAGAGGTAGTTCAATTGGTAGGCAACTTCTCCTCGTTTGGCAAGAATGCGAAAGGGTCCCATGTAACGAGGAGCCAACTTGCCTTTGATACCGAATCGATGGGTTCCCTTCAAAGGAGTAACCGAAGGTAAGCCTTCTCGCCAATTTCATAAGCCATAGGCTTATGCTTGCGATCATATTGGCTCTTTTGATGAGATTGGGCTGTTTTCAATTTCTCACGAATAACGCGAACCTGCTCTTACGCTTCTGGATCATATCCGGGCCAAAAGTTATCTCTCCCGGTTTACGACCCGGTTAAGAGGCGTTCGACATTTCCGTCCATAGAGAACTTGAAGGAGCTTTGCCCAAGCTAGCTTGATAACTATTGTTATAAGCGAACTCGGCGAATGGAAGGCATTTCTCCCAATTCATGCGAAGGAGATGATGAAGCTTCGAAGCATATCCTCCAGAATTTGATTGACTCGTTCTACTTGACCACTTGATTGAGGATGGAAGGCGGTGCTAAAGGAGAGCGAGTTCCCATAGCATTTTGGAAACTTTCCCAAAATCGAGAGGTGAAGAGACTTCCACGGTCGAGTTAATCTCAATGGAACACCATGAAGAGACACTACTCGAGAGATGTACAAATCAGCTAGCTGGCTAGCGGTTATACTCTCACGAGCGGGTAGGAAGTGGGCTACCGGAAGGCGATCGGCGACAACGAAGATAGCATTATTCCTCTCTTGGTCCTGGGAAGCCCGGTAATGAAATCTATACCGATTCTATCCCATTTCCATTCAGGAATTTCCAAAGGTTGAAGGGTACCGGCAGGCCGTTGATGTTACTGCTTTAACTTCGACAGACAGACATCGCAATTAGCAATGTATTGAGCGATTTCTCTCTGCATCCTAGTCCACCAAAACCTCTGGCGTAGGTCTTGATACATTTTAGTACTACCGGGATGAATGGTGAGAGGAGATTCATGAGCTTCCTTAAGGATCAGTTGCCGTAGCTGTTGTTTCTTTGAGAACCACGCCGCCCGGGCTCGTCGCCGGCGAAGCCCCGGTGACCATTTGGTCACGGGCGTGCACCCGTTGTGCTTGTCTCGACCCGTAGAGCACCCCCAGCACCTCAGCTCGCTCATTTGTGAGCAGCGACACCGATCGAACCGCTTTCGAGCTCGGCTGCGCTCACGAGCTCGCCGTCGTCGATTCCGGCCACCACAGGCCCGACCACCACCGCCGTTCGGCAGCAGCGCCAGCAAAGGGCTCTCCAACGAGCCCAAGCACACCTCAAACCGAGCCACGTGGGCGATTCCGAGCACCTCGCCGTGTACATCCATGGCGGCAGCCTAACTCGAAGCGCCATTAGGCACTAACCTAATGACCCCAGGTCCATGACGAGTAGGGCCAGCTCCTGATAAGTTTTGGATTAGTTTAAATCTAGGCCTAATCAAGACAAAGTGACATGGAATGTGGGACCCACGGCTCAGGTTTGACCCGGTCAGCTGTGTTGACCTGATGGCGTCATCTTGACGTCATCTTGTTGTAACTATTTTACGAAATTTGAATAAATCGAGAAAAGGTTTAGAAAATTCAGAAAATAGTTAAAACTTCTAAAATTCATATAAATTCAACCGTAACTCAGAATGAAATAATTTATATATGAAAAATGATCAGAAAAATCCAATCTATCCATCTGTACCATTTTCATGCATGTTAGAACAACTTTTGTTCACTGTTTAGTTCAAATCAATTAAATGGTATTTGATTAATCACATATGGAGTTTGAATTTGAATCTTGTATTCAAACCAACTTCATTTAATCTGTTGCTAGTTGCATTAGCCCAAACCACAGCATATTGACATGTCATGATCATGCATCATATTGTGCATTGCATTGATGGTGTTTCATACATGTTGTCGGTGTTTGTCCCTCTCAATAGAGCGACGCGTCAAGCGATGAGTTCGATGACACCGATGAAGAACTATATTATCTTCAGAAGTGCAAGGCAAGCAAAACCCCCTTGTTCATTCCGATATAATCCCACTCTCTCGCTCCCGCTCTATTTTCTGCATTAGGACAACAACGACTCATGTGTTACTTGCTGCGGTAGCTGAACCCCTTTATCCTCTGCATGACTGTCATTCCACGAAGAATTAGATGAAACCCACTAGCATGAGTAGGAGTTGTTTGAGCCTGGTGTGCCTACTCATTCATGCTTGCTTGTCATGCCTGCTATTGCTTAGAGTTGTGTCGAGTGTCCGATTCATCGGGGATGAATCGGAAGTGGTGAACATGTCCTCTTGTGTGTGAGCTAAGTGTGTGAACACGATTTGGTAAAAGTAGCGGTGAGAGGCCATGTAGGAGTACATGGTGGGTTGTCTCATTCTGATCGTCCTTAGGAACCGAGTTACGTGTTTGTGATCCATGAGCAGTTACTACCACACATTGGGTTCCGTAACTCGACCCCTCTCGACTTATTAATCAACAGATCTCTATCCGGGAGTTGCAACTAGTTTACGGTGTTTGTAGGTAGTGTTAGTAGTCTACCAAGTGGCACCCGTGCAGGTGGGCTTGGGACAGACTAGGCACAGTGTCCCGGTGTACCAAGTGGCACCGGTTGGTGGGCTTAGGAACCTGCACACATCGTTTGGGGCCGTGGCGACACCCGGCGGATCTCCTTGCCGATGGAACTGAATAGGCGATAAACACAGACGAGAAACTTGTGTGGTTAGTCGGTCGTGGCTGACTCCCTCGCCCGGCTTCCGCTTGAAGATTGCCGAGGTACATGACATGTCTGGGGCTTACTGGCTCGGCAGCATTACAGCCCAGTGGCCAGCCCACTGGCAGTCCAGCCCACAGGGCAGCCTCGTCTTCTACCTCTTGCCGGTGGCGAGAGGAGAAGCTGCAGCCGCAGCGCGCCTGTGGCGCCACGCCTCCTCCTGCTGCCGCCGAGCCCCTGGCCGCGTGGGTGAGCGCCGGCGTCGTCCCGAACCGCTCGACCCCTCTCACTCTCCTGTGCTCCTCCCCTCCTCTGTTCCTCTCTCGGCGCCTGCAGCCGCCCAGCTTCCACCATGACCACCGCCTCCCCTCGCTTTCCCAACCAGCTCAAGAGCTCCGCCTCGCCGCCATGGACCTCTCCGCCGAGCCACGCGGCACCGGATGCCCCCGAATGTCGTCACCGCGGCCGTCTTCTACCTCGGGCAACCGAGATCGCCGGCGCCATCCGTCGTCCATGGTGCCTCCCCGAGCCTGCTGAGCCCTCCATTGGAATCCATGTGAGCTCCGCCGCCTTCTCCCCTTCTCCCCGTGCTCTACTTCCATCTCTAGCCGCCGTTTCCGTCAAGCCCGAGAGCTTGGCTCCGCCGGCCATGCCGCCACCGTGACCACGGCCACGCAAGCTTGCAGCCGAGCACCCTAACATGCTCAGGGCGACCCTAGGATCCTAACTCGACCAACCGCTGCTCCTTTCGTCCATCGTAGCGACGAATCCGTCGTCACCCGAACTCCGGCCGCCGCGGAAGCGGACACCGTCGTCGATCTAGGTCGTCTCCGGCGGCCCCACTAACACCAGCCGACGCGCACGAGGCTTCGGGTTCCAACGGTGCCATCCGCGCCTCGAACCATGGCCGGAGCAGAATTTCCGAGCCCCTCCGCCGTCTCGGCCTCGCTTGGATTTTTCTGATCATTTTTCATATATAAATTATCTCATTTGGAGTTACGGTTGAATTTCTATGATTTTTACAAGTTTTAAACATTTTCTGGAATTTCCAGGATTATATTTAATCCAGAAAATCATTAATGATGTCAAGACCTTTGTGTCACTAACGTGTCAACAGGTCAACTGAGTTGACTAGGGTCAAACCTGACGATGGGTCCCATTAGTCGATGTCACGATCTTGGCTTGGTTCATCGACAGGTGGGGCGGTCGAGGGCCACGTCGGCCGCAGTCACGCCGACGCGTGGGGCCCGATGGTTAACTAAACTAAGCAGGAATTAAACTGCGGTTATTTAAGGGTGTGGGGACCATATGTAAGTGGGTCGGGGAGGTAATTGCTGGGTAATTAGTGCCTAACGGCGGTGCCACGTCGGCGTCGCATGGGAGTTCAACGCCGACGCGAGCACCTGAGCCGGCGGCGTCCACCTAGAGGCCACGGCGAGGGCAACTAAGGGCACCGAGGGGTTGCCCTTGCCCTCGCGCATCTAGCGGAGGCAGCAGCAGGTTGCGAGGCCACCGGAATCGACGGCGGCGATGGCAAAAGCGGCGGCCGGAACTCGATGGTTGCGGCTAGGAGGCCACCCCTCACACTGACAGTGGGCCCGGCGCCCTCTAATCCTAATTAGACCAAATAAACCCCCTGTTAACTAAGCGAGACACGGCGTGTGGCCCCACACGTCAGATTTAACCTAGTCAGCGCCGTTGACTTGTCGCGCAGCTATTCATTTTTCGGAATTATTTCTAAGCGAAATTCCGAAAATTAGCAAAACTTCAAAAAATCATATAAATTCAACCGTAGCTCAGATTGAAATAATTTATATATGAAAAATTATCAGAAAAATGCAATCTAACCATCCGCACCAGTTTCATGCATGACAAACCAACTTATACCCGCTGTATAGGTGAAACACTATAATGGCATATATAAGAGCTTAACTTGGAGTTGCATTTGAATTCTTGGTTCAAATGGACCTCTTCCAAACTGAATGCTAGTTGCATTAACCCAAACAACATCACATCTACATGCCATGTTCATGCATCATATTGTTGCATATGCTTGTGTATTGATTGTTGGCACCGTTCCTTCTCGATAGGTCCAGCTCTGGAGAGTGCTCGAGAGTACCTGTCTGTGAAGCAGTGCCTCCCTTGTTGATTTACCGAGCAAGAAAACCCCTTGTTCATTCGATACAATCCTACTCTCGCTCCTGCTCTCGTTATTGCATTAGGACAACAACGATTCATACGCTACTTTGTGCTGCGGTAGTTGAACCCATTCCTCTGCATGACTGTCATTTCCTGATCAGCTGCCGGGACCCCTTGGTTCCCCTTCTCCCTGTCTCCCGTGCGCCGTGGCAGCACCGCTCAAGCCGAACTACGGCCGCCGCCGTGAGCTTCGCTCCGGCGAGCTCCGGCCTCCCCAGCTCCTCCCACCTACCCCACTAGATGCGGGAGAGCACGGGCTCGCCAGTGCTCCCGGCCGCCACCCGTGGCTTGAATCGTGACGCCGCCCGCGTCCGAGTCGCCGCCCGACGACCCTAGCCGGCCGACATGCAGGCCCGACCAGCCAGGTGATTAGCTTAAGGCTAATCACCATTTTTCTAACCACCCCTGACACTTGACAGTGGGCCCGGCGCCCTCTAATCCTAATTAGACCAAATAAACCCCCCTGTTAACTAACTGAGACACTGACGTGTGGCCCCCACATGTCAGATTTGACCTGGTCAGCGCCGTTGACTTGCTGACGCAATGTTGACGCAGCTATTCATTTTCTGGAATTATTTCTAAACAGGAAATTCCAGAAAATTAGCAAAACTTCAAAAAATCATATAAATTCAACCGTAGTTCAGATTGAAATAATTTATATATAAAAAATTATCAGAAAAATGCAATATATCCATCTGCACCAGTTTCATGCATGACAAACCAACTTATACCTGCTGTATAGGTGAAACACTATAATGGCATATATAAGAGCTTAACTTGGAGTTGCATTTGAATGCTTGGTTCAAATGGACCTCTTCCAAACTGAATGCTAGTTGCATTAGCCCAAACAGCATCACATCTACATGCCATGTTCATGCATCATATTGTTGCATATGCTTGTGTATTGATTGTTGGCACCGTTCCTTCTCGATAGGTCCATCTCTGGAGAGTGCTCGAGAGTACACATGCGTGAAGCGATGCCTCCCTTGTTGATTTACCGAGGCAAGCAAACCCCTTGTTCATTCGATACAATCCTACTCTCTCGCTCCTGCTCTCGGTTATTGCATTAGGACAACAACGATTCATACGCTACTTTGTGCTGCGGTAGTTGAACCCATTCCTCTGCATGACTGTCATTGCCACGATAAATAGTTGAAACCCACTAGCATGTGTAGGAGTTGATTGAGCCATGTTGTGTTCCTACCATGCTATGCCTGCTATTGCTTAGAGTTGTGTCAGGTCCGATTCATTGGGAATGAATTGGAGTGTTCTGATATGTTCGATCTTTGAGAGTGAAGTGTGTGAACACGATTTGGTAAATGTAGCGGTGAGAGGCCATGTAGGAGTACATGGTGGGTTGTCTCACTTTGGAACCGTCCTTAAGCCTTGAGTTACGTGTATGTTGTCCAATGACTAGCTACTACCACACATTGGAATGCTTAAGTGCCCTCTCGACTTATTAACCAACTTGATCTCTGTCCGAGTGCAACTAGTTTACGGTGTTGGTAGGTAGTGCTATTTTTCTACCAAGTGGCACCCGACGAGTGGGATTAGGACAGACTAAACGCAGGTGTACGGTGTACCAAGTGGCACCGGATGGTGGGCTTGGGAACCCTTCTCACATCGTTTGGGGCCGTGGCGACACCCGGCCGGATCTCCTTGCGGATGGAACCCGAATAGGTGATAAACTGGACTAGAGTCTTGTGTGGTTAGTCGGTCGTGGCCGACACCCTCGCCGAGGCTTCCGCTTGAAGGTTGCGAGGTACATGACCTGTACATGGTGATAAGTGGTGTGGCGTGTGTGAAGAAGTACACCCTGCGGGGTTATCATGATCTATTGAATAGCCGTGTCCTCGGTTATGGACTTCTTGGATGCTTACGTGGTACATAGACAACTTGAAGTGGATACTCTAAAATGCTCAAGACAAGTGTGAGTGCTATGGATGGCCTTCTCGTATGGAGACGGGAATGAATCCATAGTAGTGTATTGATGTGGTGACTAGTGGACTCGTGTGCGCTTCCTCACCTCAAAGAAGTTCTTGTAGTCGTAGAATAGGATAGCCACTGAGTCAAAGCTGGCTTGCTGCAACTAAACCCCACACTACCTCCTTGATACAAATGCATGTATGATAGGATCTGATGTAAGTCTTGTTGAGTACCTTTGTACTCACGTTGCTTTATTTATGTTTTTGCAGCGGAGACTACGGTCTTACTAGTGGTTCGCTTGGACTTGACGAGTAGCTTGTTACCTCAGCTCGATCTTGAACCCTTAGGAGGGTCTTGTAGATAGTCAGGCTTCTCAACCTTTTTCTTTAGTAGTTATGCGTACTCGGACATGTAATGCTTCCGTTGCTTGTATGCTCGAATGATGGGTCATGTGACCCTGTTTGTATTTAATGCTATGTGGCTCTTACGGGCCTTTATCTATATGAGTTTGCGTTATGTTGTGATGCCATGTTGTACAACACATACTTGCATGTTATGCGTGACGTGTAGCGTGTATTGCTATGTGTGGGATCCGACAACCTAGTTGTCTATCCTTGGTAGCCTCTCTTATGGGGAAATGTAGTCTAGTGCTTCCACAGAGCCATGGTAGTCGCTACAGCCGGTTCTGGGAGTCACGCTAGCCAGCACTCTTGCTCCGGAACACTTAGGCTGGCGACATGTGATTCACTTCGTTCACGTATACGTCCCTTGGGTAATGTCACGCGGTGACATCCAGTCTGCCTAGCCTGCTACAACCGGGTTGCGAGTCTGTTAGCCTAGTGCTACAGCCCGGATTATACGCGCTGTCGACCGACATGCTCGATGTTGATTCATGTATACTGTCCCCATAAGTTAGTGCCACTTTGGGTTCACGACTAGTCATGTCGGCCCGGGTTCTCTGTCATATGGATGCTAGCGACACTATCATATACGTGAGCCAAAAGGCGCAAACGGTCCCGGACCATGGTAAGGCGACACCCATGGGAATACCGTGCGTGAGGCCGCAAAGTGATATGAGGTGTTATAGGCTAGATCGGTGTGACTTAGGATCGGGGTCCCGACAGCTTAAAGTTGTCACTGATCATCTTGCGTGTTGGCTTACCACGACCAACAGACTCCTCGGGCTGGGGTGGAGCATAACTGGCTTGAGAGCAGTCACGTGCATAGTGTCCTGGCTTCCCGCATGTGAAGCAAGTACCTGAGGTTGGACGTGGACCCGCACTGACAAGCGGTCTACCAATAGGCCTGGGTGGAGCATTCTGCTGAACTGGGTGAGGTGCCACATAAGATGGCCTCTGTGAATATCCGGGTGGAAGAGCAGAGTTCAGAATCCAAATCCGGCGCTTCTGCGAACTAGAACCGGAGGAAGATCCCAAATCACGGGTGTGCTTACGAGACTCCTCGTAAGTGAGCTGAGCTGTCTCTGCATTAATGGCCTTGTTCACAAGAGCCTGGAATGTATCACAATGATGTAGGTGGAGATCACGACGCAACTTGGGGTTGAGACCCTTCCGGAACCTAGCCTGCTCCTTGGCGTCCGTGGACACCTCTTCTGTAGCATAGCGGGCGAGGTTCTCAAACTCTCTGCTGTAAGCATCAACAGCCATCTTACCCTGGGTGAAACTACATAACTCTTCTCTCTTGCGATCGATGAGGGCTTCGGGAATGTGATGCTCATGAAAAGCCTCAATGAAATCTCTCGGGTTGGAATTTGACCAGTGGAAACATAGCCTCATAGTTACGCCACCAAAGACTAGCGGGACCTTCCGGTGGTATGCAGCATAGGTGACCTTGTCACTTTCAGCTACGTTAAGCGAGCGAAGCTTGCGTGTGATACTACGGGCCGGTCATGCGCATCGAGTGGCTCGATGGAATGATGAAAGGTAAGTGGGTGCAAGCGAATGAAGTCATGAATGGTTGCGAGACCCTTTGAACTGATGTGCGGTGTTCTCCTCGATACGTGCCAACAAGCGGTTAGACTCACGCTTGTTCCTCTCCAACTCTAACATAAACTCTGCCAATGAAGGCTGGTCGGGAGGATCCTCATCCCTACCATCTCCGTGGTTCTGGCTACGAGCTACAGAACTTCGCTTAACTGATGACATCCTGAGAACGAAACCAAGGACGGAAACAACATCAACTATCGACTGAAGAATGTAGGATAAGGAAATTAGTAACTCTCGAACTACTAGGGAAATTCCGGCACCATAACGGCTGTAAAATGCTCAAAATGAGACATTCTGTAAAAGACGGGATAGCACCATACTCAACATCATCACTCAAAGGTTCTGGGATAATACTAAACAGACTACACCGGAAGTACTCGAAAACTGGGATATGACTCTGATCAACCAATCCTATGGGACTACGGAGTAGTAACACGTGACCACGATGAGCAGTAAAAGAAAGCCTAGTTCCTTAACCCGTAGGAAAGGTAGGATGACTCGGATCGAAGGCCATGAGGTAAAGGAGTAAAAAAGAGCCTTCGTTCCTTCCACAATCAATTCCCTTACATAACTAAAGAATTTCTAGACTCAACTTGACCGAGGTTGGCTTGGAAATCCTCTGAGCGATCGAGGCTCGATACCAAAGCTGTCGGGACCCGATCCTAAGTCACACCGATCTAGCATGTAACACATCATATCACTTTTTGGCCTCACATACGGTATTCCACGGGTGTCGTCTTACCATGGCGGGACCGTTTGCGCCTTTTGGCTCACGTATATGATAGTGTCGCTAGCATCCATATGACAGAGAACCCGGCCGACATGACTAGTCGTGAACCCAAAGTGGCACTAACTTACGGGACAGGCATACATGAATCAACATCGAGCATGTCGGTCGGTGGCGTGTGAATCCGGGCTGTAGCACTGGGCTATGAGGACTCCGGTAACCGGGCTGTAGCAGGTTAAGCAGGACTCCGGATGTCACCGCGTGACATTTCCCGAAGGAACGAACCACGAGGAACAAAGTGAATCACATGCCGGCCAGTCTAAGTGTTAGGAGCAGTAGTCTTTGGGCTAGCGAGGACTCCGATAAACCGGGCTGTAGCGGACTACCATGGCTCGGTGGAAGCACTAGACTACATTTCCCCATAAGAGGCTACCAAGGATAGACAACTAGGTTGTCGGATCCCACACATAGCAATACCGTTACACGTCGCATAACATGCAAGTATGTGTTGTACAACATGGCATCACAACATAGCATAAACTCATATAGATAAAGCCCGGAAGAGCCACATAGCATTAAATACAAGCGGGGTCACATGACCCATCATTGAAACATACAAGCAGCGGAAGCATTACATATGCAGTGGAGACAACTACAAAAAGAAAAAAGGCTGAGAAGCGACTATCTACAAGACCCTCCCAAGGGTACAAGATCATAAATGAGGTAACAAGCTACTCGTGAAGTCAAGTGGAACCACTAGTAAGACTGTAGTCTCCATTGCAAAAACATAAATAAAGCAACTTGAGTACAAAGGTACTCAGCAAGACTTACATCAGATCCTATCATACATGCATTTGTATCAAGGAGGTAGTGTGGGGTTTAGTTGCAGCAAGCCAGCTTTGACTCAGTGGCTATCATGTTCTACGACTACAAGAACTTCTTTGAGGTGAAGCAGCGCACACGAGTCCACTAGTCACCACACCAATACACTACTATGGATTCATTCCCGTATCCATACGAGAAGGCCATCCATAGCACTCACACTTGTCTTGAGCATTTTAGAGTATCCACTTCAAGTTGTCTATGTACCACGTAAGAATCCAAGAAGTCCATAACCGAGGACACGGCTTTTTGAATAGATCATGATAACCTGCGAGGGTGTACTTCTTCACTGCGCTCTCACCACTTATCACCATGTAGGCGTCATGTACCTCGGCAACCTTCAAGCGGAAGCTTTGGCGAGGTGTCGGCCACGACGACTAACCACACAAGACTCTAGTCGGGTTTATCACCTATTCGGGTTCCATCATGAGGAGATCCGCCGGGATGTCGCCACGGCCCCAAGCGATGTGAGAAGGGTTCCCAAGCCCACCATCCGGGTGCCACTTGGTACACCGTGCCACATGTGCCTAGTCTGTCCCAAGCCCACCCTGTCGGGTGCCACTTGGTAGAAAAATAGCACTACCTACAAACACCAGAAACTAGTTGCGACTCCTGGACAGAGATCAAGTTGGTTAATAAGTCGGGAGGGGCACTTAAGCATTCAATGTGTGGTAGAAGCTAGTCATTGGACAACAAACACAGAACTCATTGATTAGCAGGGCGGTTCGGTGAGACAACCCACCATGTACTCCTACTACGGCCTCTCACCGCTACCTTTACCAAATCGTGTTCACACACTTCACTCTCGACATCGGAACATATCGTAACACTCCAATTCATTCCCAATGAATCGGACACGACACAACTCTAAGCAATAGCAGGCATAGCATGGTAGGAACACAACATGGCTCAATCAACTCCTACACATGCTAGTGGGTTTCAACTATTTCTGTGGCAATGACAGGTAAATGCGAGGAATGGGTTCAACTACCGCAGCACAAAGTAGCAGATGAATCGTTGTTGTCCTAATACAATAGCGAGAGCAGGGGCGAGAGAGTAGGATTGTATCGGAATGAACAAGGGGTTTGCTTGCACGGTAAATCAACAAGGAGGCACTTCACAGGCATGTACTCTCGAGCACTCTCGAGCTGGACCTGCTCGAGAAGGAGGCAGTGCCAACAATCAATACACAAGCATATGCAACAATATGATGCATGAACATGGCATCTAGATGTGATGCTGTTTGGGCTAATGCAACTAGCATTCAGTTTGGAAAGGTCCATTTGAACCAAGAATTCAAATGCAACTCCAAGTTAAGCTCTTATATATGCCATTATAGTGTTTCACCTATACTGCGGGTATAAGTTGGTTTGTCATGCATGCTGGTGCAGATGGATAGTTGCATTTTTCTCGATAATTTTCATATATAAATTATTTCAATCGAGCTACAGTTGAATTTATATGATTTTTGAAGTTTTGCTAATTTTCTGGAATTTCTGTTTAGAAATAATTCCGAAAATGAATAGCTTCGTCGACATTGCATCGGCTAAAGTCAACGGCTGACTAGGTCAAATCGGCGGTGGGGCCACACGTCGGTGTCTCAGCTTAGTTAACGAGGGGTTTATTTGGTCTAATTAGGATTAGAGGCGCTGGCCCAATCGGTCGATGTCGGTGGTTATAAAATGGTGATTAGCCTTAAGCTAATCACCTGGCTGGTCGGGCCCGCATGTCGCGAGCTAAGGTCATCCGGCGACCACTGCTCATGGCGGCGTCCGCGATTCAAGCCACGGGCGGCGTTTTGGGGAGCACGGGCGAGCGTGCTCTCCGCATCTAGTGGGGTAGGTGGGAGGAGCCGGGAGGCCGGAGGCATGAATGGCTGGGCGGCCGAGTTCGGCAATGAGTCTTGCGCAGCTACGATGCTGGGAGACAGGGAGAAGGGGGAACCACGGGGCTCATAGAGGACCGGAAGAAAGCTCAGCGAGCTCGAGGACGCAGCTGGACGTGGCGGCGTCGATGGAGATCCTGGCGGCCGGAGGTGAAGAAAGCGACGGTGATGGCTCCACGGGCGTCCAAGAGGAACGGCTTAGCGGGAAGGACGAGGAAGGTGGCGCGTGAGCTTGTGGGCACGTCGGGGGGCGAGGCCGGGCGATGGGCGACAGCGGCAGCGCCGGGCGCAGGAGAGGGAGAGGTCTAGGGAGGAGGAGAGCGAGAGAGTGAGAGAGGTCGGGCTGGCGTGGCGGCGTTCGGGATGGCAGGCGTCGAGGAGAGGCCAGGCAGGCAGGTGGCGTGGCAGACGCTGCGGCAGCAGCGCCAGCGCGATGCCCCTGCCCCTCCTGGCACGAGGAAGGGACGGCCAGCCTTGCCGGTCGGTGGGCCGACTTTTACATAATTGGGCCGAGCCAGGCTGCACAGGGAGGTAAGTGAAGGTGGGTTTCTTCCTTTTGCTTCTATTTTGTTTTTATTTTCTATTTTCTGACATTTGTTTTGATTTAATAAAGATACTAAACCATTTTATTTCCTTGTGCCAATTTTTGCAGGAGCTAGTGGTATTATACCAGAGCTCCCCATCAACTAGCACAATTTTTGGACAACATTGTATATATATAACAATATATATCCAAAGCAAATAATTCTTGGATTAATTCCAAATGCCAGAATAAATACTTATGAGCTCCCAAAAATATTGGTTTGATTTTATCTCTGTCCAATATTTTGAGAGGACAACATAGGCATTTTCTTGGACCTTTTGGAGCAATTTTTACTTGGGTCAATTTCCAAAAAGACTCTGAGGGTTTCACAAATCCTCATTTCAATTTAAATGGAATTTAAACATGATGCACAAATGACTAGCTAGTCTTGGTCATACTAGAACTAGGGATGTGACAGACGTGGAGGCGGACGCTGGGACAACCGTGGCCCGCGCCAGGAGTGGCGCGACCAGCCTCGTGAGGACCGCCGGCAGGATCATCCTCGCGAGGGCGCCTGGAGGGACCAGCCTCGTGATGTCCTCTAGGCAATGCTGGTCTTCCCCCGCTGCCGCCACCACCAAGAAGGAATGACGACCACCATCAAGACGAGGGGGCTGGGGGCTTCCAGGAGCCACGCGCTATCGCCTGCATCTTGGGTGGCACCCAGGCCCCAGCCTCACAGCGTATCTTCAAACAGTTTGCTCATGAAGTGAATGCAGTCCTCCCCAAGCTTGAGGCCACGCGCCCGCTCAGGTGGTCCCAGTGCGCCATCACCTTCAACTAGGAAGATCAGCTCAAGTACGCGGTGACAGCCAGCGCCCTCGCGATGCTTTGTTCCCCAGTCATCAGCAACGTGCAAGTTACCAAGACCCTCATCAACGGTGGCACAGGGCTCAACATCCTGTCCGTCGACACGTTCGACAACCTCCAAGTGCCATATGGCCAGCTTCAGCCTACCAAGCCTTTCTCAGGAGTAACCGACGGCTCCACCACACCGATAGGGCATGCCCGCCTCCCTGTCACCTTCGGGGAACGCAAGAACTACCGCACGGAGCTCATCGACTTCGACGTCGCGCACATCCGTGTGCCATACAACGCCATCCTTGGGTATCTAGCCCTGGCCAAGTTCATGGCGGTGACACACCACGACTACAATGTCCTCAAGATGCCGAGAAGCGGCAGAATCATCGCGGTCCCATGCGAAGAAAGAGACGAGTTGTGCTCCCTCGAGCGCACCTTTCAAGCTGCAGCAATCGACGACCCCGACAGCAAGGGCGAGGGCCTCCTGAGGCCCTCCCCAAGAAGAAGAAGCAGCAGCGCCGTGCAGGATCTCGTGGAGGATGGCATCATAAGCTCGAACCTCGTGGATCAGCGCCGCTCGTACGGCGCCTCCCTCCGTCGCATAGGAAGCGCGCGGCGCCCTCCTCGGGCAGGGCTCGGGTGCTCTCTTGGAGGCCTCGGACCTTGCCAACATCACGAGG
>JAHIAM010003887.1:0-20534 GCA_021605205.1 Aegilops longissima
ATAACCAATAGCGGAACCTGGATGCTCATATTGGCTCCTACATATTCTCGAAGATCTTTATCGGTCGAAATCGCATAACAACATATGTTGTTCCTTTGTCATCGATTATATTACTTGCCGAGATTCAATCGTCGGTATCTCAATACCTAGTTCAATCTCGTTACCGGCAAATCTCTTTACTCGTTATGTAATGCATCATTCCGTAACTAACTTATTAGCTACATTGCTTGCAAGGCTTATAGTGATATGCATTGCCGAGAAGGGCGGAGATACCTCTCCAGATAATCGGAGTGACAAAACCTAATCTCAAATCGCCAACCCAACAAGTACCTTGGAGACACACCTTGAGAGCACCTTTATAATCACCCGATTCGTTGTGATGTTTGGTAGCACACAAAGTGTTTGTCGGTGATTAGGAGCAGGGGTCCCCGGACTTGCACACTGCGGTGTGGCTCAAAGGGGACCCATCACGGCCCATCTTCATCAACACAAGCTCAAGACCCTCACGAGGGGCCAAGCCTCATGAGGCGGATGACAGGGGCTTCCTCGAGCCGGCCTCATCGGGGCTGGCTCGAGGCCCGGAGAGATCAGGCGGGGTACCTCACGAGGTGCCCATGGCGCAAACCATGACTACCAAGAGGCGCCCGGTGAGCGCCAGCCATGAAGTGTCCTCCTTTCTTCTTTGGTGCAAAGGGAACAGCGCATGGCGAGAAACATCAAGCAAAGGCGTCGATTTGGTGCAACAAGACCAAGACCAGTCCAACGGCAAGAAGGAAGTCATTGTGGAGCCCAAGCGGGCGTCACCACGAGCCTTTGGCGGCCGAGGACCAACTTTAGTGAGGATAAGTGTACGGATGTTCCCCTTCAAAATGGCCAATTGTTGGCGCCTTTCCCGCTCAATATTTGGGAAGAGGCCGGGGCCTCTGCCTATATAAGTAGAGCTAGCCACCATAGTAGAGACATCGATCAATAGCTGGACGCGCAGCGACCTTAGAGAGAGAGAGAAAGCGGCCCGAACTCCTCCTAGCAGTTCATCGCCCGACCAGAAGCAGGACCCTCATGAGGCTGTTCTTCCTTGTAGTATTCATCACCATCAGCCCAAGAGGCAATCCACCACACCACAAACTAGGTAGGGTATTACACCACAATGGTGGCCCGAACTAGATATAAACCCTATGTCTCTTGTGTTGTTCCTTTAGTAGTTTAGATCCTAGCAAGGCGGCGGGGTGCGGGTAGGTGGGGGCGAATTCATTGCGCGCGCCGGTGTTGAACCTCAAAGTGCAGCGGAACCGAAATCCGACATTTAGGCGCGCCCGGTAAAGTCGCCAGAATTCGTCTTCCGCCGCCCTGTTCTCCGTCGACCACCGCATCCATGTCGGCTTTCGTCGGGCCAGCGCCCGGCCTCAGGCTCTCGCTTCCCGTGTCGCCGGGCGGCTCCGTCGGTGCGGAGCCCTCGTCATTCCCGTCGCCTATCGTCAAGCGCCGCCACCGGCCCGGCGAGAAACGACCAGCAAAACATCGTCCAGCATCCTCCCGTGAGGCAAGGCCGCCGGCCCTGCTACCGCCTCACTGCGCCCGGCTGGTTCTTCGTCTCGCGTGTTCAGCGGCGCCTATGGAGAACTCGAGCTGCGCTCGCCAGCGGAAAGCGAGCTCCTGCGCTACCATCCATCGACAAATCTCTCTGAAGAGTGGCTCGACGGCGTCAGCACGAGCTCGTCCAGCGCCGCGAAAGGCTCCCCGCGCCGTCGTCGCCGCACCGCACCCGTCCTGCGCAGACAGCGGCTCGAGGCGCCTCGGCGCCTCCCCCTCAAGCGCCACAGCCCCAAGCGCGTGGTCCCTAAGCGGAACCGCTCCGTCGGCGCCCAGTGTGCAGCAAAGCGAGCTGCCGGAGGTCCCTCGCCCGCAGAAGCTGCTGAGTGCTCCTGCTCCTGCTTGTCGTGACCAGCTCCTGCTCCGTGCGTCAAGACCCGCTTGCTGCTCTGGCTGCGGCGCATGGGGACCCATAAGACCAAGCTCTTAAGTCACCCAAGGCCTCCCGTGGCCTGACTGGATCCGTGCCTTCACCCCCCAGCTACTGTGATGTCGCGTGGCCAGCAAGTTCAGCCGCCCTGCCTCCTCGCTCTGACGGTACAAGCCCGGCCCTTGAGTTCCTCCAGCTCTCTGAGCTGGGCATCCAGCCCATGCAGCGAGGCGAAGGTCATGGCGAACTAGTTTCCCATGGCGCTCAGGGCCAGGCCCTTTTGGCTCTGAACTGGCCCAGACACGATCTCCTCACAGGGGCGAGATGCGTGCCAGCTTCGCCGCCAACTTCCAAGGTACTCGTGACCAGCCACCGCTATGCAGGCGACATCGCCGCATCAAGCGGCAACCAGGGAGACCTGCGGAAGTACATCCGGCGCTTCAACAACTCACGGCTCAAGATTCCCAAGGTGACCGAGGAGGCCATCATCTCCGCCTTCTCCGACGGTGTCTTGTGACGTCAAGATGAAGGAGTAGCTGGCGATGCATGAAGACTTGTGCACTTCCTTGGAGCTGTTCAACTTGGCGACCAAGTGTGCGGGGGGCGAGGAAGGCGTCTCTCCCTCCTCGAGCTACTGCCTTGAGCCCGGAGAAGAAGAAGTCAAGGCCAAGGATGTGAAAGCGCAAGGAAGGCTGCCGTGCTCGCGGCGAGACGGACCTGGCGGGAGTGAGATCAGCAAGGTCCTCCAAGGGCAGCCCGGTCACTGCGTGTACCACGACCTCCACCCACAACACCGGCGAATGTCAAGAGCTCCGGCCGTCTTGAGAAGGAGAGATCGGCCCGGCGTCCCGACCCGCAGCGGCCGGGGCTACGGCCAAGGAGGAGGAAGGAGCGGGATCTTTGGGAAGACCACGGCCCTCGCCAAGGATGGGCGCGACCAACCTCGCGAGGATCGTTGCCATGAGACCCCGCCTCGCTAGGGAGGCTGGAGGATCAACCTCGCGAGGATCGCCCGCAAGGCAGCGTAGGCCTCCTCTCTGCCACCGCAGCCAAGGGAGAAATGAAGACCATCATCGGGCCCAGGGGGCTGGGGCTTCCGAGGAGCAGCAGCGCGTGCGACATCACAGGGCGGAGCTCAAGCCCCAGCCTCTCAGCATCTTCAAGCAGTTACCCTTGAAGTGAATACGATCCTCCCAAGATCGAAGCCACGCGCCCCCTCGGTGGTCGGCGTGCACCATCACCGTTCAGCTCGGTGGATCAGCTTCAGTGCGGCCACGGCGGAGTCCTCGATGCTCTGTTCCCCAATCGCCAGCAGCGTCCTAGTCACCAAGACCCTCGCCGATGGCGGGGCGGGGCTCGCGTCTGTCGTGGAAGCGTTCAACAATCGCAAGTGCCTTACAATCAGCCCAATAACCAAGCCTTTCTGCGGGGGTCGCAAGCGGCTCCACCAGTCCGTCGGGCAGGTTAGCCTCCACTGTCACCTTGCGGCGCATCGACAACTACCGCACCGAGCTCGCCGACCGGCGTCGCCCATTACGCACGCCATACTGGCGCCATCCTCGGGTACCCAGCGCTGGTCAAGTTCATGGCCGTAACCCACCGACGACTACGCGTCCTCAAGATGCCGAAGTGGCGGAGTCATCACGGTGCCTGCGAAGAAAGGCAGTGTGCTCCACTGGCGAGCCTTCGGGCCGCATCAACTGGAAGACCGGATCGCAGGCGAGGGGCTTCGAGACCACTCCCAAGAAGAATAAGACATCGGTCGGCCCCTCGGGAGGCAGGCCCCACGGAGTCGCGCTGCTCGGGGAGAACCTCCTTCTATCGCATAGGAAAGCGTGCCCGGCGCCCTCCTCGAGGCGAGGGCTCGAGGGCTCCCCTGGGGCCACCGACCTTGCTAAGGTCGAGGGGCGCTTGGGCACCACTTGGGCGTGTTTGAAGCATGCTTCCCTCGAAGGAGCAAGGCAAGGAGGCCAAACCCTCGGGAGTTCGTCGGCAAGATCGTTCAAGAGAGCTGCGAGAGTCAAGAGTCATGAGTGGCAGCCGTCGCTTTGCCAGTGGCTCCCCATCCGAGGCGAGGATGGTGGGCTGCGTCTGCATCACATACCGAGGCTCAGCAGAGCCGCCTCTCGAGGCGCCTCTGGCCTCTCGCGTGGGGCGCTGCAAAGATCCACCCCATAACTACGTTAGCATGCCTTACGGCTGCCGAGGCACCACCATCTGCCCGCGCCTCATGAGGGACATCTGGAGGCTCAGAGGCCAGGCGTTCGCAGCCTGGCGAGAGATGGAGATGGTCACGAGGCCACAGGCGCCTCTGGAGCCTCGAGGCCCTTGAAGCTTGGGGCTCGTGAGGATCGCTCCATGACCCACGAGTACTGCTGCGCAACTTCCCTTTCTTCTTCAATGCTACGGGTGACATCTTTCAAGTTTCATTTTCAGGTGGGGCGCCCCCGAAGCTGCATTATTCCCGGTAGCGTGGGTCCGTCCTGCGGCATGTATCCCTTTGCTACTTCATGTTCCTAGCTTACCTTGTTGAGGCGCCCTCGGGCTACATCATCCCAAATCGCTTTCGGGCGGACCGGTGGCATGTATCCCTCTTGCGTTTATTTTGGGTCATGCGTTCGACCCATCATGCTTGTTATTTGATGCCAATCCATGGCACCTTCTCTTCGTTCATATCGGCCGCTTGCTTGCGTTAAAGGGGTACTGAGCATCACGACTCGGGGCTCTCTTTCCAGCCCTCACCCTCTGGCCTTGTCCACGGCATCGCGACACAGCATACCGGCGACGGTGAGACCAGCTCGGGCGGGACCGAGGGCGTGAAGCGGCGGCATCTAACCAAATCTGCGAGGAACACATCACAAGATGAGGCCCGGTGCGGCGCAACCCGCCGAAGTAGGGCCCGTGAGTCCGCTGGCCACGGGTGCCAGATACACCTCGAGGCCTCTACCGTGCCCGCCACGTGTCGGCCGAGGATGTACCGCGCCGGGGCTCCTCGGGAAGAGCCCCCTCACGCTACCGATGGAAGCACCATGCTCCAGCATTGGTGACGACTTGCCGAGGCGGCTATGCCCATACACACCAGGCGCTATGCTTGTGGCTGGTGATAAACAAGCGAGGTGGCCCCGGGCTGCATCAACCTCAAGGGCAGAGCTCGATGTGCGGCCTCGTCCTCATAGCGCCTCCCTCGGGAGTGCAGCGCGGGTGAGCCGCGAGGGTTGTGCACAGGTCCGCCGCGCACACCACCCAGCCGGGCCCCTCGGGCACACAGTTGCGTCATGGCGATCCTGCTGCCCGGGCCATGAGTGCGAAGGCCGTTTGACCGTCAAGGGGACTCTGAGCATCGCGACTCGGGAGCCCCTAGCTGGTCACGTAGCCCCTCACTCCTTAGTTCGAAAGGCTAGCGGCGGTTGAGGTATCTTGTGAGGCCGAGCTCTGCGGGGCGTATAACGGTAGATCCACCCACATCTCACCTCCCTACTTGTTGTTGCGCCATGGGGACTCTGAGCATCGTGACTCGGGAGCCTAACTTGTCACATAGCCCCTCACTCCTTGGTCCGATCAGGTTTCGGTCCGGGGCTAGCAGGCTTATGAAAGGTATCTGTGAGGCCGGGCCCTACGGCGTAGAACACAAGCAAGTAGGAAGGAAGCGCATAAATTTCAAGGAATTCAAAAGCAAATATTACGAGTCCATAACTTTATTATCCTGGCATAAATGCAAGTTAAGCGCCTCCCGAGGCATGATACATGTGCAGGAATCAAAAGCGAGCAGGGCATGAGTCACTTGTCGTGGCGGTGGAGCTGTGGGCGGAGTCCGCTGGTGGAGCCAGCAGGTTGGCGCCCGCTTGAACAGTCTTTGAGGCTGGAACTTCCCAGGCAAAGCCTCACACGACCCTTCACGGCCTCGGCAGCGGCAGCAACAAGCTCGCCCGCTTTCGGCTCCAGCCAGGCTGTCGAGGTCGGCGTTGGGATCGCGAAGGTAGGCGTGGGTGAGACCAGCGTCAGCGCTGCGAAAGACAAGACAGCGCCTCGGCCTCGGCCCGTAGGGCCAAAACCAAAGCGACATCTTCAAGCGCTTGAACCAGGAAGGCAAGCAGCTTGGCGGGGCGTCCTGCACTGCACCGGCCAGCGAGCTCTCGAGACCGCTATCATAAGCTCCCTCGGCAAAGTGCGAGCCTTCACCTCCATATCTGTGAAAGCCCCGCGATCCTCGGCAAGACCCGTGCCTTGCCGTCCAGCTCGACCTTCCTCGCCTCCAACTCTTGCTCCAGCCACGCCTAGGCGTTAGCGGCGCTTCCGATCCTTGGCAGCCACCTCGCGAGCTTCGTGCCTTCCCTCCTGCTCTTAGCGGCGGGCCTCCTTGGCGAGCTGGTCCCTTGAGCCTGCAGCTCACTCTCCAGCGCCTTGCAGCGACCTCGGGCGTCGGCTACCTCCCCCAAAGCGGTGTCGCGAGCAGCTTCGCCCCAGGGCACCTGCTTCTCCTGTCGCCAAGCCGTCGAGGCTTGGACCAGCGCCGCCGGATTAAAGCATCGGGCGACTCGGCCGGAAGCCAACTCAAGCGCCCGGCCACGGGCGAGTCGGCGCCCAAAGATCTGCCGGCCGGTCGATTCGGCGTGACATGATCGAAGCAGTAGGAGGAGTCGGAGGCAGCAGCCGGTGGGGTAGGAGGAGAAAGGCGGCGGTGTAGCCATGATGTCTGGCGGGACCTGCTGCGCCCACAGTGTGGTGGTGGCATCGGCGGGGACACCTCGGGAGTCGCTTGGGCCATGGGGGCTGGCTGCGCTGCCCATCTCCACGAGGCCTCGCCAAGGATGACCCGGCGGGAGGCCCGTGCATCATGGTCACCTTCTTTCCGCAGGCGGGCGCTGCCCCAGACGGAACCTCGGGAGATCCCCTCGGCTTCTTTGCGTGGCGCCCGGCCTAGCCAAGAAATCTGGGACGTCAAGCCTCAGCGAGAAAACAAAAATAAGGCGAGAATCAGAGCACTTCTTTGGTGCGTGGCTTTCATGACTCGAGCAACCTCGGCCATGCCCAGGCCCGAGAGCCGGCTACAAGGATCAGCCTCAAGAGCTCGGGAGGCGGGAGGCCAGCGCTGCGGATCGCCTCGATCACCGGAGGCAGACCAGAGGGACCAGCCAGTCCTGTCCTTCTTCGGGATCGAGGGCAAGCTTCCGCCGCCCGCTCATCATCATCCTCGTCGTAAATCGTAAGTCGCTCGGTGAGAGGCGGAGGCAGCGAGGACTTGCGCCCGAGGAGGGGCCCTCGACTCTCTCAGTCAGTCGCCTCGATCGAGCCCTCCTTCCGCTCCCTTCTCCCTTCTCCTCATTTGGAGTCGGGAGGACACATCCACGGTTCCTCGGGGAGCCTCCAGCGAGCTGGGCCCATCCCGTTGAAGGCGGGCATGGACTGCACTACTGCTCCCGGTCGTCGCGGAGGAGCAGGCGTGAGGCGCCCTCCAGCCTCGCCACGTCGCCCCCAACCAAAGATTGGAGAATCGCAGCCAGGTCTTCGTCGGCCAAGACCCGGAGGCTTGGAGTGGGGCCTCCACATCGGAGTGGAGTCTTGTGAAGCGGAGCCAGTGGTGCTCGAGAATTCCCTCGGCGTGGCCAGCAGTCCGGTCGCCCGCCCGCCGCCATGCTGGCGGCTTGGATCCATGTCCATCCTCTCCAACACCGGCCTCGCGGGAGATCCACGTGCTCCACTCGAGACCGGTCGTCGGAGTGTATGGGGTGCTCTGTGGGTAGGATTAGGGGTGGATCGCCCAACATCTACCAAGACCCACTTGCTCCAGAAGCCCTCAATCCTCTTCCGGGGTTGGAATGGCGATGGAGCTACCGTGTCTGACCCAAGCTGCCTGCGAAGAAGAAGGAACCACTAGAGGTCGGAGGGAGAAATAGTGGCGCAGCGAGGGCCCGAGGCTGCACCCGGCGTGAGCCTCACAATAATGGCAAAGATCGCCGGGAGGAGAAACGAGTTGGGGTGGAGTGCTGAGCTTGTAGCTTGTAGTGACGGAGGGCGGAGAAGAAGAACTTCGGAAAGGAGGCACCAAACCGGCAACAATGGCACTTACAAGAGCGGATAGAAGGTGCTCCCTTGACCCTCAAGGAGGCGGGCGACCTTGAACACCTTCGCCCGTCGATGCCTGTTGTGGCCGCCATCTGGCGCTACCGGTCAAGAGCTCGCCTCCGACACCGTTAAGTGAGTCCAGGTGGTGGCGTACCAAGCTCTGGCCGAGGTGGGGCGCCATGCCTTGCTAGGCGTGCGATCGAAGTGGATCTAAAAGATTTGAAGGCAGGAAGGAAGGCGCAAGAAAGGGGATCTGGCGATAACAAGAAAGCAAGGAAGCAAAGCCTAGAGACGGCCGCTCCTTTGTCGACTTCATGTGATTCTTTGAGGTGCCACGTCAATCAACCGCCCCATGGCGCCAAAGACCGCGGTACCAAGGGCCTGATAACCGCGCCCCTCGCCGCCTCTGCTTTCGGCCAAATCGCGCTTGGGCCGGGGAGCTCTTGTCGGCGTTACAGGAGCAGGGGTCCCTAGACTTGCCTACTGCGCCTGCGGCGTGGCTCAAAGGGGCCCATCACGGCCCATCTTCACCAACACAAGCTCAAGACCCTCACGAGGGGCCAAGCCTCATGAGGCGGATGACGGAGCTTCCTCGAGCACGGCCTCATCGGTGGCTCGCGAGGCGGAGAGATCAAGGCGGGGTACCTCACGAGGTGCCCATGGCTTAAGCCATGGCGACCAAGAGGCGCCGGTGACGCCAGCCATGATGATCCTCCTTTCCTCTTTGGTGCAAAGGGAGCAAAAGCGCTGACGAAACATCAAGCAAAGCGTCCATTTGATGCAACAAGACCAAGACCAGTCCAGCAGCGGGAAGGAAGTCATTGTGGAGCCCAAGCCGGCGTCACCACGAGCCTTTGTGATGAGGACCAACTTTAGTCAGGATAAGTGTACGGATGTTCCCCTTCAAAATGGCCAATTGTTGGCGCCCTTCCCGCTCAATATTTGGGAAGAGGCCGGGGCCTCTGCCTATATAAGTAGAGCTAGCCACCATAGTAGAGACATGTCGATCGTAGTTGGCGCACTTTGGGTGAGGAAGAAAGAGAGAGAGAGAGAGAGAGAGAGGCGAAGCGTGACTCCTCCTAGCAGTTCATCATACCGGCCGAAGCAGACCTCTCGAGGCTGTTCTTCCTTGTATGTTCATCACCATCAGCCCAAGGCAATCCACCACACCACAAACTAGAGTAGGGTATTACACCACAATGGTGGCGAACTAGTATAAACCATGTGTCTCTTGTGTTTGTTCCTTTCGTGGTTTAGATCCTAGCGGTGATGGAGTGCAGGTAGGTAGGCGAATTCAGCAGCGCTGCAGTGTTGAACCTCAAAGTGCGGAACCCGAAATCCGGCGGTGTTCTTCCGAGTAAGCAGGAGTTGCATAATCTCATAGTTATAGGAACATGTATAAGTCATGAAGAAAGCAATAGCAACATACTAAACGGTCAAGTGCTAAGCTAACGGAATGGGTCAAGTCAATCACATCATTCTCCTAATGATGTGATCCCGTTAATCAAATGACAACTCCTGTCTATGTTTAGGAAACTTAACCGTCTTTGATTAATGAGCTAGTCAAGTAGAGGCATACTAGTGACACTATGTTTGTCTATGTATTCACACATGTATTATGTTTCCGGTTAATACAATTCTAGCATGAATAATAAACATTTATCATTATATAAGGAAATAGATAATAACTTTATTATTGCCTCTAGGGCATATTTCCTTCAGTCTCCCACTTGCACTAGAGTCCATAATCTAGTTCACATCGCCATGTGATTTAACACCAATATTCACATCTATATGTGATTAATACCCATAGTTCACATCGTTATGTGAGCAACACCAAAAGGGTTTACTAGAGTCAATAATTTAGTTCACATCGTTATGTGATTAACAACCAAAAGAGTACTAAGGTATGATCATGTTTTGCTCGTGAGGAAGTTTAGTCAATGGAGTGCATCACATTGAGCGTATGTATTTTACAAATATTCTATGTCTACAATTCTCGCACATAGCTACTCTAGCTAATTGCTCCCACTTTCAATATGTATCGATTGAGACTTAGAGTCATCTGGATTGGTGTAAAACTTGCATCGTTGTAACTTTTCTGACGAGCTCTTTTATCATTTCATTATCGAAATATTTCCTTAGTCCTCACTAAGGATATTCTTGACCAATGTCGATGATCTACTCTAGATCACTATTAGCCTCCTTGCCAAATTGAGCAATGTATACAATAGAGTGCGGTACATAGCATAGCATACTTTATAGAACCTATGGTGTGGCATGAGGGAATGACTTTCATTCTCTTTTCTATTTTACCACGTGGTCGGGATTTGAGTCTTATTCAATTTCACACCTTTGCAACACGGGAAGAACTCTTTCTTTGGTATTCCATTTTGAACTATTTCAAAATCTTGTCAAGGTATGTACTCATTGAAAATCTTATCAAGCGTCTTGATCTATCTCAATAGATCTTGATGCTCAATATGTAAGTAGTTTCTTGGCGTCTTTCTTTTAAAGAACTCCTTTCAAACACTCCTTTATGCTTTCTAGAAAAATTCTACATCATTTACGATCAGAATATTTCACTCACATATACTTGTCGAAAGGTTGTAGTGCTCCACTCACTTTATTGTAAATACATGCTTCACCGTAAGTCGTATAAAACTATATGCTTTGATCAACTTATCAAGCGTATATTCCAACTCCGAGATGCTTGCACCAGTCCATGGATGGATCGCTGGATCTTGCACAATTTGTTAGCACCTTTAGGATTGAGAACCTTCTGGTTGCATCATATACAACTCTTATTTAATATATCCATTAAGGAATGCAGTTTTGACATCCATTTGCCATATTTCATAAAATGTGACAATTTCTAACATGATTTGGACAGACTTAAGCATCGATACGAGTGAGAAAAACTCATTGTATTCAACACCTTGAACTTGTCGAAAAACTTTTTGTGACAAGTCGAGCTTTGTAGATAGTAACACTACTATCAGCGTTTGTCTTCCTCTTGAAGATCCATTTATTTTCTATGGCTTGCCGTTCATCGGGAAAGTCCACCAAAGTCCACACTTTGTTCTCATGCATGGATCCCATCTCAGATTTCATGGCCTTAAACCATTTCGTGGAATCTGGGCTCATCATCGCTTCCTCATAGTTAAGTAGGTTTATCATGGTCTAGTAACATGACTTCGAACAGGATTACCGTACCACTACAGTGCGGATATGCTTTGGAAGACCTCGAGGTTTTGTAGTAACTTAATCTGAAGTTTCATGATCATCATCATTAGCTTCCTCACTAATTGGTGTAGGAATCTCTGGAACTGATTTACATGATGAACTACTTTCCAATTAGGGGAAGGTACAAATTACCTTATCAAGCTCTACTTTCCTCCCACTCACTTCTTTTGAGAGAAACTCCTTCTCTAGAAAGGATCCATTCTTAACAACGAATGTTTTGCCTTGGATCTGTGATAGAAGGTGTACCCAACAGTTTCCTTTGGGTATTCTATGAAACGCACTTCTCCGATTTGGGTTCGAGCTTATCAGGTTGAAACCTTTTTCACCTAACATGCAACTCAAACTTTAAGCAAGCGACTTAGGTTTCTTTGCTAAACCATAGTTCATCGGTGTCATCTCAGCGGATTTAGATGGTGCCCTATTTAAAGTGAATGCAGCTATCTCTAATGCATAACCCCAAAAGCGATATTGGTAAATTGGTAAGAGACATCATTGATCGCACCATATCAAATAAAGTCACGGTTTATGACGTTCGGACACCATTCTGTTTGTAGTGTTCAGGTGGCATGAGTTTGTGAAACTATTCCACATTATTTTAGCTGAAGGCCAAACTTCGTAACTCAAATATTCATCTCCACAATCAGATCGCAGGAACTTTATTTTTCTTGTTACGATGATTTTCCACTTCACTCTGAAATTCTTTGAACCTTTCAACTATTTCAGACTTATGTTTCATCAAGTAAATATACCCATATCTGCTCAAATCATCATGAAGGTGAGGAAAATAACGATATCCATACGAGCCTTAATACTCATTGAGTGCATACATCGGTATGTATTATTTCCAACAAATCGTTGCTTCGTTCCATTGTTACGGAGAAGCGGAGTTTAGTCATCTTGCCCAAAAAGGCGCGGTTACAAGCATCAAATGATTCATAACCAAGTGATTCCAAAATCCATCTTTTATGGAGTTTCTTCATCGCTTTACACCGATATGACCCAAGCGGCGGTGCCACAAATAAGTTGCACTATCATTATTAACTTTGCATCTTTTGGCATCAATATTATGAATATGTATCACTACGATCGAGATCAACAAACTATTTTCATTGGGTGTATGACCATTTGAAGGTTTTATTCATGTAAATAGAACAACAATTATTCTCTAACTTTAAATGAATAACCATATTGCAATAAACATGATCAGATCATGTTCATGCTCATATAAATGCCAAATAACATTTATTTAGGTTTAACACTAATCCGAAAGTATAGGGAGTGTGTGATGATGATCATATCAATCTTGGAAGTACTTCCAACACTCATAAATCACTTCCTTCAACTAGTCTCTGTTTGATTACTGTAACTCCTGTTTGAGTTACTAATCTTAACAACCGAACAAGTATCAAATACTAGGGGCTACTATAAACACTAGTAAGGCACACATCAATAACTTTTGTATATCAAATATACCCATGTTTACTTTTCCATCCTTCTTATCCACCAAATATTGGGGCATTTCCGCTTCTAGTGACCATTTCCTGCGATGTAAGCTTTTCGGTTTCAGGCTTTGGTCAGCTTTGGTCTTCTTCAGGGGTGACAACTTGTTGCCATTCTACTTGAAGTTTCCTTTCTTTACCTTTGCCCTTTTCTTGAAACTAGTGGTCTTGTCAATCATCAACACTTGATGCTCTTTCTTGATTTCTACCTTAAATCGATTTCAACATCACGAAGAGCTCGGGAATCGTTTTCGTCATCCTTGCATACTATAGTTCATCACGAAGTTCTAGTAACTTAGTGATGGTGACTAGAAAATTACATCGATCACTATCTTATCTGGAAGATTAACTCCCACTTGATTCAAGCGATTGAAGTACCCGGACAATCTAAGTACATGCTCACTAGTTGGCGATTCTCCTCCATCTTTTAGCTATAGAACTTGTTGGAGACTTCATATCTCTCAACTCGGGTATTTCTTTGGAAATAATAACTTCAACTCTGGAACATCTCATATGGTCCATGGCGTTCAAAACATCTTTGAAGTCCCAATTCTAAGCCGTTTAAGCATGGTGCACTAAACTATCAAGTAGTCATCATTTTGAGCTAGCCAAGCGTTCATAACGTGCGCATACTGCTCCTGCAATAGGTTTGTCACCTAGCGGTGCATCAAGGACATAATTCTTATATGTGCAGCAATGAGGATAAACCTCGAGATCACGGATCCAATCCGCATCATTGCTACTAACATCTTTCAACACAATTTTCTCTAGGAACATATCAAAATAAACATATGAAAGCAACAACAGAGCTATTGATCTACAACATAATTTGCAAAATACTACGGGGACTAAGTTCATGATAAATTTAAGTTCAATTTGTCGGGCGTTACGGGAGCAGGGGTCCCAGAGACTTGCACTGCACTGCTGGCTGTGGCGTGGCTCAAAGGAGGCCAGGACAGCCCATCTTCATCAGCATAAGCTCAAGACCCTGTAGGGGCCAAGCCTCATGAGGCGGGCGACAAGGGCTTCCTCGAGCCTGCGGCCTCGTCGGGCTGGCTCATGAGGAGGTGGAGAGTTCAAAGGCAGGGTACCTGTGAGGTGCCCATGGCATAAGCCATGACGACCAAGGGAGCGATCGAGGCGCCGGCCGCGCGTGCCTCCTCCTTTCCTCTTTGGTGCAAAAGAGCAAGCGCGGCCGAGGAAGTATCAAGCAAAGGCATCCATTTGATGCAACAAGACCAAGACCAATAGCAGTGGAAGGAAGTCATCGTGGAGCCCAGCGAGCATCATCACGAGCCTTTGGCGGCGAGGACCAACTTTAGTCGGGGATAAGTGTACCCTTGTTCCCCTTCAAAATGGCCAATTGTTGGCGCCCTTCCGCTCAATATTTGGGAAGAGGCCGGGGCCTTAGCCTATATAAGTAGAGCTAGCCACCATAGTAGAGGCATCTGGGAGAGCGAAGAGAGAGCCGGATCCTCATCAAGGAACCGATGGCTAAGCGGTTGAACACCACCTAGGAGTTCATCGCACCCATAAAAGCAGACCCTCATGAGGCTGTTCTTCCTTATATTGTTCCTCATCATTGAAGGCAATCCACCACACCACACCTTTGGGTAGGGTATTACACCACAATGGTGGCTGAACGATATAAATCTCGTGTCTCTTGTCTTTGTTCGTTTAGTAGTTTTAGGTCCCAATGATTGGCGAGGCGAGGCAGTGGAGGTTGGATCTCCTTGCTTTTGATGTTTGAACCTCAAGGTGCGGAACCGAAATCCGACATTTAGGCGCGCCCGGTAGGGAGTGCGCGGAATCCTATACGCCACCTCGTGTCCCGTCGCATCGTCATCACCATGTCCGCGACCAAGCGGGCAACAGATCCTTAGGCGTGGCCCGCCCATGAGCCGTTCGCCTCGGGCGACCCGTGCCCAGGCAGCTCGCGATCCCATGAGCTGGCTTGGCATGGCGACAGCAGACAGACAAGCGGCTCTCACACCCCAGGCCGAGGCAGTGGCACAAGGGCCTCAACCACGCGCGCAGCAGTGCAGGTACACCCAGGGAGGAAGCGAACTTCGAGGGCGCGCTCAAGGTGGCCAAGAAGCTAACTGCGGTGCGAGGCCCGATGGAAAGCGGCGCGACGATGTCTGCTTTGAAGGCGGCGGCGGAGCTCTGGCTTCCCGCCTCGAGGCTCACCTCTGCACCCGCTCCGCCTCGAGGCCAGGCGGCCAGCGAGGCTCCAGCGTGCCGCGGGCTCAAGCTAATCCAACACCGGCGGCTGTCGGCCTCAGGTGGCGGCGGGGTTGCCCCCGCCCGTCTGCTGAGAAAGAAGGACTCGGCGTAACCCACGGCCCGGGTGGACGTGCACCGCCACCCCACGATGGGCGCGTCGGCGAGCCGCGCCATGCGCCTTCGGCCTCTGGCGTGGCCTTCGGGATGACGGCGCGGAAGAATCGTGCCCCATGATGGACCAAGGGCACCCGCGCGAAGAACAAGGCTACAGCTCCTCAGCCCGGTGGGAGATGAGGCGCCGAAGCCGAGCTCTTCCGAGGAGCCTCGAGGCGGTTCCACTATGTCACGCCGGAGGCGGCGATTATCGGTACCGCTACTTCCTCAAAAAACAAACATCGCTAACCATAGGTCGCGAGGAGTGCAGTGCGCCACGGCGGCGGCTGCCCACTCCGCGATCTCTACCCCTCGGAAGGAGGCGCGAGGGGCTGCGGAGAAGGCGAAGAGAATCGACATCACCACGCGGCGTTCGAACATAAGCGTTCTCGGGAGGTAGGCCCTCTGCTGGGAGGCGCCTCGGGGCACTGGCCAGCGGAGAGACCCGTGGTCGTCGAGGAACCGTGGCGACCGCTCTACCCCCATCGGCGGCGTCTGGTTTTCGGTAAATCGTTGATGGCACTAGAGTATGGCGCATGGTGGGGCCCTCGTGCAGCGATATGAAGCAAGGCGGTACACATGAAGAAGGCCCGTGCACTGTGAAGCTTCGCCGCCCGTGACACTCTCACGTAATAATGAGTGAAATTGTGCTGCGCCCGAGTCTCGGGAGTGCGGCCTCGGGCCAGGGCTCCCTCCACGATAGCAGCATAGCTCCATTTGGTGAGAAGGCGTCAAAGACTAGACTAGGTGCGGACGCGACTTTTCTTCACTTTCTTCGCCTTTCCCTTTGGTTGTATCGCTTTCCCCCGCGGATTTAAGTTGGATTGAATTTGAGATTTGCATGTGTTGGGGAAGGGTGCTTAGTCTCGTTCGAGCAAATCTCTCGCGTTTGATTACCACTCCGCCTCGGCTGCCTCCCTCGCGAGCCCCTGCTGGCCAAGGCCGAAACCTAACTTGCGCGCAGCCTTGACTGTCACCGCTTGGCGTCCTCTCCGGAGGTTTTTCTTTGCAGGTCCTCTGGATTCGATCGGAGACACTCAAGTCACTGCTGCACCTCCCAGAGCTATCTCGAGACTCGTCTGAAACAAAGGTGGCCTGGCAACTTGCCGTCGCAGCCAACCACTTGGCGGCGAGGCGTATGGGCGATGTAACACCTACTGTCTGATGAACACAAGTTTTACATGAGGCTCCCCTCCCAAAATGCTCTCACAGCCATCGGGCCAAAGCTAGAGTTCTATTCATGCGGGGTAATGGAGCAGGGGCGGTGCACTGTCAGTGGATAAATCCCCAATGCGTTCTCGGGAGCACCTCGAGCCGTTCTTTGGCGTCGGCCCGGCCTCGGCGTCCTTTGTCTGCGTGCCGCCGGCGGCATCTGGGCCATTCACCACGCCCTCGCCCGCCCGCGACCACGCACCGTCGTTGTCGAAGCGAAGGCCACGGCGAGAGCATCCATTGTCTTCCACCAGTCGCCCGGAGTCGCCGGGCGGCACGGAGGAAGCTGAAGGCGATAACTAACGTCAAAGTCGAAGTGGGGTCCATGTTGCAGAGATGGCTGAACCGCGAGAAAAGCGGCGCCCAAGCAGCGGCTCCTCTCCTCCACCAACCTATTGGCCATGACGACGGCGCCTCGGCCAGCGTCACCACATCGATGAAAAGCTGGAGGTTGCGGCGTAGTTAACGGCGTGCGGCTCATAGCAACCACCTGCGGATGTTACCCAAAAGCCGTGTTGGCTCTTTCCGGGCGTGGCGAGCATGGGCGTGCTCATGCTCGAGATTCGCCGTTGGCGTATCTCGTCCGCATTACGGCAGCGTGGCGGCCTCGGCCTCCTCCACCCGTTGGCGAAGAAGGCGCCTCGGCACGAGGTGGTTGACTCGCCACCTCGAGGCGGCCCGAAAACATCGGCCCGCCCGCGTCGCCTCCTCGGCTTGGCCCTCAAGGCAGCAGTCACGCCTTGACCCTCGGCCTTGATCAACCCCAGCCTCTCCTCGAACTCGCGCTCGCGAGGTTGACCTTGCGCCGTCGCCACTCGGCGTCGACCTCCTCCAGGGCCAGCGGGCTTCCGTGCAGCGACCTCATCCTCCGCCCGCGTGCCAGCGCTCCCTCGTCTCAAGCGCTCGTACTCGGCAGCGTTCAGCGGCTTCAGCGTCAGCGCCTCCTCAAGCTTAGAGCTCCGCGGGTCCGCGGAGCCACCTTCATCGGCGAGGCCGCCTTGCGCTCTACTTGCTCCTCGATGGTGACACGGGCGGGGTTCCGTGCCGCTCCTCCGCCGCCTCTTGCCGCTGTTAGCTTCCGGGCCTCCTCGGCGGGGAGCAGGCTCCCTCTGAGGCGGCAGCGGCGCCATGGCCTCTTCATCATCAAGATCGCTGGTGGCGCGCAAGGCGACAGCGCCCTCCAGCTCACGCCTCTCGTGGCGGCGCGGGCCCTCGGCCTCAAGGTAGCAGCGTCTTCGTCGACAAGCTCTTCACCGAGAAGGCTCACCGCGTCGGCCGCCCTTGAAGAAATCCTTGGCGAAGAAGCGGCGCTCCGGTAGCGCTTCGTGCGTCCTCCACCATCAACACGCCCAGTAGGCGCGAAACCGCGAATCAGCACTCCCCCTCGGGGAGGGCTGAGGCTGGCACCCTCGCGGCGGCCGAAACCGCGCGCGCGAAGCCCGGCACAGGGCGGCCACCCCAGACGAGGCGCGAAGCGCCTCGTGTCGCCGTCCACTACGGGCAAGAAGCCCAGGCGAGCTAGCTATGCACGCGAAGGCTCGCGAGGAAAGGTCGTAGGCGCGCGGGCTCCGATGCGCCTCGGGGTGGTTCGCCTCCCAGTCGCCCTCACCACAAGGCTCCTTGCTTGGAGCACTCAGGGCCAGAGGCGGCCAGGAGGGCGGCTCCTCCTCCATCTCAAGTGAACTCGGCGGGAAGGGGCTGCAGGCAGGATCGATACAAGCGGCAGGGAGGATCAAGAGCGGGAAGAAAAACACTCGCCGGTGGTGAAGTACTTCATGCGCTTTAGCGGCGGCAGAGATAATCATCGCCCAGGCCTCCTTCTCTTCGGAGGGCACGGAAGTCCTGTGGCCCAAGATTGGCCTTGAGGTCATCCTGCGACGAGGAGAAGCATCAAGGCGACCTGCGTCGAGGCGTCCACAGCGCCTTGCTGCTAGTCGCCTCACCAAGAAAGCGGTGGGGCCTCGGGGCCTCGGCCCTTGGCAGTGGCAGGCTGCTTGCCGCCCTCAGCCCGCAGTGGCCCGGGCCTCGGGAGATGCTCCCTCATGGCGTCGCCCGGCGCTGTCACCCGGCTGGGGTCCTTGACCTCTGGCGGCTCGTGCCTCCACTGCTCGCCACTTGAGGAGGGCGCCATGGCCATTGGAAGAACTGTCACCATCCTTTGGATTCTCATGAGGCCCACAGGAGACCAGCGTGAGCGCCCCCATTCATCGAGATGGGCATCTGGTTCACAAAATCACCCTGATACAGAGAGAGATGCAGCCAAGGCCCCTCCATGCGGATGCCACAGGGGTTGGGGTGCCGATCGGGACCGGGGCACTTTCCTTAGCACTTGAGTGTCGGGTCTTCTTCTGGGCCTCATCGATCACCGAGGCCAGCTGAGGCCCACATCCGGTGGGAATGGCGTTGGAGAGAACAGCAGCCACATCAGAACTCCTTCACCACCTTGGGCGCCCGTCACGACCAGCGACCTCGAAGCAGCAGTGCAGGACAAAGATGAGCCGAGGGCTTGAAAGTGTCTCTGGCCCGGCTGAATTGGGGACGGCGGTGAGGTTGGCTCCGATAGCGAGGGGTTGGGCACCCCCATCCACGTACAACCACCTCTCGCGGAACTCAGCCCGGTGGGAGGAGGGAGGCTGAAGTCAATCCACAGAGGCGCTGTCTCGGTAGTGGCAGCAAAGCTCCACGCCGCCCGAGCATTGGGTGGGGTCGACAAAGCGCGAGAGAGAAGAAGTAGGCGCGACAAGGCAACCGAAGGAAGGATGCCCATCATTGCCAGCATAAGCGAAGCGAAGGCGAGGAGAGTGATGGACTCGGGACCCAAATGCATCATGTGGATCGATGGTGGGAAAGCCGGCATTGAAGAAATCGAAAGGGGAACCAGCCCGCCCACGAGGGCATCGACAAAATACCGGACCTCGGTGACTATCTGTCAATGGAGAAGTGGGGCATGGGCGGTATGTCGTCCTCCGCATTCGTTGAAGGTGGTAGCGAGCCGAACTAACCTTGCCCAAGCCCTCTAGATTGAGTATGATCGGCAGATTGACGGCGGAGGCCGCCCGGCATGGCCGGAGGCACAGGTTTCTTCCTTTCCCTTCTTCGTCAGACCATGGCGATTGAAGATTGAAGATTAGAGATTGGATTGAAAATGGGCTGGAGTTCGAGAGGGGAAGGGCAGGCGCCACGAGCAGAGAAGAGAGACGGATGTGTCACAAGTGTCGCCTAGCAAAACGCGAAATGAGGCGTGGGGAGCAGTGCATACGTCCAATCAATCCGCCACGGCGCCCAAGGCCGCCAGGTGTTAGAGGCCCTCGGCGCTTTGCACTTGCCTTTCACCTCTGCTCGGCCAAGTTCGGGTGGCGCCGTGGGCAGGAGGGCTCTTGTCGGCGTTCAGGAGCAGGGGTCCCCGAACTTGCACTGCGGCGTGGCTCAAGGAGGCCAGGACGGCCCATCTTCATCAGCATAGCTCAAGACCCTCGCGAGGGCCAAGCCTCATGAGGCGGGCGACAAGGAGCTTCCTCGAGCACAGCCTCGTCGGGTTGGCTCATGAGGCGGAGGAGTTCAAGGCACCTCGCGAGGTGCCCATGGCCGCAAGCCATGGCGACCAAGAGGCGCCCGGTAGCGCCCGACCGCCACGGCGTCCTCCTTTCCTCTTTGGTGCAAAGGGAGCAGCGCGGCGAAAGTATCAAGCAAAAGCATCCATTTGGTGCAACAAGACCAAGACCAACCCAGCGGGTGGAAGGAGGTCATCGTGGAGCCCAGCGAGCGTCATCACGAGCCTTTGGCGGCGAGGACCAACTTTAGTCGGGATAAGTGTACCCGCTGTTCCCCTTCAAAATGGCCAATTGTTGGTGCCCTTCCGCTCAATATTTGGGAAGAGGCCAGGGGCCTTAACCTATATAAGTAGAGCTAGCCACCATAGTAGAGGCATCTGGGAGAGCGAAGAGAGGCGGATCCTCATCAAGGAACGATAGCTAGGCGGTGAACACCACCTAGCAGTTCATCGCTTCCCGCCAGAAGCAGAGACCCTCATGAGGCTGTTCTTCCTTATGTGTTCCTCATCAGCCCAAGAGGCAATCCACCACCACACACACTGGGTAGGGTATTACACCACAATGGTGGCCTGAACGATATAAATCTCGTGTCTCTTGTGCTGTTCCGTTTAGTAGTTTTAGGTC